>BSBK01012743.1:120000-354243 GCA_027943335.1 Chamaecyparis obtusa
GAGGACCATCCTAAGTTCTCTTGCAACCAATTCCAGCATAGATTTGTAAAAGGGCAGTTCAAGAATAGATGGTCCACATCTTCTTCACTATTTTCACAAAGTGCGCATCTACTAGGGTCAGAAAAACACAATTTTTTAAATCTTTTTGCGGTGAAAAGTCTGTAATTCATTGCCATCCATGTGCAAAACCCTGCTTTTGGTGAACAATCCTTATCCCAACATAGGTGGATACGTAAAGTGGTCTTGGGTCTATTGTAGTTTTGGACAATGAGTTTATATCTTGCTTTCTCATTTTGAATTTGAGAATGGTAAGAATGAGGAAGTATTTCTCTCTTTTACTTATTTATAAGTTCTAATTAGGGTTTTATTAGGGTTTCCTTAGGGTTAACTCAGATTTCTTATGCTTCTGCATTTAGACAGACATTCACTCTTTTCATCATAACTTCAGTTTGGTAACTCTATTTTTAGGGCCATTTGCGGTGTTGGAATCATGGTTCAGATACCTAACTACTTGAATCAATTTAGGAAGGTTAGGAATCCTTCTAATTGGTTTAGGAAATGACTTTTCAACACTCTACATCTCCAGTATATAGATTTTTTCTTATCACCCTGTTTCAACCTTCTGAAATAGAAAGCTGAAATAGGGGGGCATAAGGGGCTCTATACACTTCAAAAATTATCATATAGTAAGCTTTAGATGATTTATGGATTTCCATTAACCTTCTGTGTTGCAAGTTCTAACAGTTTTCTATAGGATCTTTACATCAAGGACTTAGCTATATCCTTTTTATTTACTATGATGTTTTCTTACTTTAGCTTGCATATTCACGTAGTATCATATATAAACTAAAGTGGGGGCTTAATGTATCATCTTAAAATGGAAGAACTTCCATCTTGATAGGTTTAGCACCCTCTTTTAGTACATTTATCATGATAGACTTGCATTTAGGATGTATGTTGCACTTATCTTCTTCATTCTAGGTGAAATTAGGGTTAGGATCCCATGGATTATCCTTAATTTCCCTCTTTCATGGCTCTATTTTTTAGGTAGGACATAGAAATAGGTCCTCCTAGCTTTCATCATAGTTATCATAGGATTTTATGCCTATTCTTGGCATTCTATCCTGATCTGATATCATTTCTAGGTCTCTAGGCATCCCTAGGACCTCATGTCTTGATGATGATTAGATCTGGGTACAGGGTCAAATTCGAGGTTGATCCTGACTAGGTCAGGATCAACCTCAAACCTGACTAGGTCAGGATCAAGTTCAAACCTAACTAGGTTAGGTCCAACCTCAATTTTCCCCCCCTCATTCAAATTTCTAGAATCTTTGATTTTCAAGCATGGGGCTTTCGGGATATTTATTTTCCCGCCTCCGAGTTAACCATTTCAGGTTTCATGATGGTAAATCCTCTAATTGCATTTAATATAGGTATATTTTCTAAATTTTAGGACCTAATTGGGATTTAATTCTCCAAGGTGGCCCCTCTAGAGGATTGTGCCCTAGTTCATTATAAAAGGAGGCCTTCCTCTCCCATTTTCACATCAAGTTTTTCAAGCTCAAGCACTCTCAAGCAAGGTGATTTATCCAACATCCATTATTCACATCTCTCCATCAATTTTTTGAGAAAGAAGATTTCAAGCAAGAAAGGAATGGTGAAGATGTACAATAGCAAGAGGATGATATAGAAGATCAAGCCATTGTTGACATCAAGCATCTTTGTGAACACATATTTGGAGCAAGAGAGATCCTTTCCTCCTTGATCCACCATCATCAACTTTCAAGCATTCAAAGATTTAATCATTGGGTAATAATTATGGATTGTGAGTTTGGTAGAAGTACTTTAGCCTTGGGGGCTTGGTATGCTTTTCTACCTCATTCAAATCTATACATTTTTATTTCATACACATTCATGCTAGGGTTTTGATCTAGAGGATTAGATCTTGGCATTACACTTTCAATACATGCACACACATTCTATTTCAATTGTCTATTCGTGGAGGTGGAGACCACCAAAATGGGGGTTTGACTAAGGCAAAACCCTATATAGCCACCCCCAAAACCCCCTTTTTTAGATACCTACAGCCACTGTTTCAGGAATCAGAGGACAGATTTGAGTACCCTTTTCACCAAAATTTCAGGGTTTGCGAACAAATTCAAAATCAAGCTTCAGAATAAAAATGTGGTATTTGACCTTTTATGAGGGTCAAACTCGACCTACTACCAGAAAGATGAAACTTTTATGGGTTTTCTCCATCTTGGCTTTCTGATCATAGATCTGGTTGCAGAATCTTTTGAAACCTCATACAAACTTTAGAAAATAGGTATTTCCAAATCAATTTCACAATGAGGTATGTATCTTGACCTAATTAATTTCCAATTATTTCCAGATTTACTTATGCTATGCCAATTCTAATTTCAATTCAAATGAATAAGTGTTGAATGATTAGGTACATTGTTAAGCTTCCATTTTTCCCCTATTCAAGTGGAAGGGGACTTCAACTCCCCTCTATACCCTTCTTAAAAGTGTGGGGGCATTATGGACTTCAATGAAAGTATAGGGGACCTATCCCACTTTGTCATCTTGAATGGCCTCCATAATGTGGATCTCAAAGGTAATCCCTTTACCTAGATCAACAATAGGAAGGGCAACCACCTTATCCAGGTGTGGCTGGATAGGGTCCTTATCTCTTCTGCTTGGGATTTGGGACCTTCCTGCTCTCTTTTTTCCCTCCTCAGAACTACCTCTAATCACAACCCTCTTTTTCTTAAATGGATGGATGGGAAGCACCCCTACCCTACCCCCTTTAGATATGAAATCACATGGACTTTGCACCCCTAATTCTGGGATAGGATCCATCAATGGTGATCTACCTTGATCAAGGGCTCATCCATGTTTAGAGTGGCCTCTAAAATGGAAATCATCAAGGGAGTTGTTAAAGGGTGGAGCAAAACTACCTTTGGAGATGTCTTTCATACTAAAAAATCCCTAGCTGAGAAATTGGAAACCCTACAAGGACAAATGGCTACTGGAAACTTATTGACTAACTTACTCAATGAGGAGGAAGAGACCAGAAAAAATTGGAAGACTACCATTGCTAATGAGGAAGTCTTCTGGAAACAAAGGTCCAGAGTGTTGATGCTCAAAGAGGGAGATCAAAACACTTCTTTCTTCCATCACTCTGCCTTCAAGCATAAGAGATGTAATTCCGTCAGCACTCTTACTGATAATAGGGGGAATGAGATCTTTGATCCTATGTTGCTAGGTGACTTAGCTATAGAATATTTCGTTAACACCTTTTCTAAAGTCATTAATAGGAACTCTGAAATCCTCCAAAACCAACTTATCTCTATTTTTCTGAAGGTGATTATTGATTCTGACAACAATTCCCTCCTCTCCAAAGTCACTAATCAAGAAGTTCACAAGGTAGTGTTTTCTATGGGATCCTTCAAAGGCCTCAGTCCTGATGGTTTCCCCCCAGATTTTTTTTAAGAATTCTAAGATATTGTTGGTTACGATGTGACTCATGCAGCCAGGGACTTCTTCAGAACCAAGAAAATTCTCAAATAGCTTAATGAAACATTTATTGTCCTTGTGCCCAAGTGTGCTGAGCCCAGAACTATGGATGAGTTTAGACCCATCAGTCTTTGTAATACTCTATACAAAATTTTCTCTAAGATTATGCTTAACAGAATCAAACCTCTGCTGAGTAAATTTATTAATCCCAATCAAGAATATTTTGTCCCTGGTAGACAAATCTTTGACGCAGCCATCACCACTCATGAAATCCTACACTCTACCTATCACAATAAGGTTGTCAGCATAGCACTTAAGCTTGACATCTCTAAAGCCTATGATAAAGTTAATTGGACCTTCCTCTATAAGGTCCTAGCCTCCTTTGGCTTTTCTCAAGACTTCATAACCTTGATCAAAGCCTATACTGAAACTGTCAGATTCTTTGTGCTGCTCAACGATAAACTAGGTACTAAATTTTCTCCTGCCAAGGGTCTCCACCAGGGGGACCCTCTATCACCCTACCTCTTTATCCTTCTGGATGAGGTCCTGGGTTGTAACATGATGCATCTGGCACATTCTAGAGAAATTGAGGGTATCAAACCTGCTTCCACCCTTCCCCCTAAAGTCTTGCAACAGTTTATGGATGACACTTTCTTCTTCAGCACCTCCTCAGTTTTGGAGATTGAGGTGTGGAAACTTATGCTTGATAGATATGCTACCATGTCAGGTGAACACATTAACTACTAAAAAATTTGTATATTCTTCTTCAACACTAAACCGATAGTTCAAACTAAGATTCTAAGAATTCTTGGCTACCCAGCTGATTTGTGTTATGGATGTGGAGCCTAATCAGACTCAGGTTCTTTTGGTGTGGTTTCCCCCCTAAATTATCTATCGGGTCAAGGGGTAGAGCCCCTTGCGAGGTCCTGGGGTAGCACCCTAGGTGGGGGTCAAGGGGAAAAGCCATTAATTTTCTATTAGTCAGAGTATTTTTTCCCTAATTAGGTTAAGTCTAAATACTTGTAAAAAGGGCTTAGGGTTAGAGATTCATTGTATGAGGGATTTGGTAGCTTCCTATGGTGACATTGAGTTGTAGGTTTTAGATTTTAATTACTAAATAATAATAAAGATATTGGACTCGCTATTGGTGGATATAGCCCAGGGATTGGGTGAACCACATTAAATTTTGTGTTATTTTCTTCTCTTTTGTTTGTTAATATTTGCATTTTTTTGCTTATTATTCTAAAAATTCACTCCTTGTGACTTACCTTGGTCTCCCTCTTACTGTTAAAGATGTGAAGAATTAGTTTTGGAACTCCATCCTTGAACAAACTTAAAGGAAGCTAGCTGGATAAAAAGGTAAATTACTTAGCAGTGCTGGTAAGCTCCAACTCCTTGTTGCTTCTCTTCAAGGTATTCCTATCTATTTCTTTCCATATTCAAAATTTCAGGTTTCATGGCTAACAAGTTGGAAAAGATATAGTGAACCTTCCTCTGGTTAGGATTTGAGGAAAAGAGAAGACTCCCTTTGGTCAGATGGAAAAAAGTCTGCACCCCGCAACCCTTGGGGGACCTAGGGCTGAGAAGAATTAAATATCTCAACAGGGCCCTGCTATCCAAAATGTCTTGGAACTTGGTCTCGGGTTTTGTTGACTGGTGAAAAAATATGGAGGCTAAATACCTTGATGGGGGCCATTTCTATAAGATCTTTATGGTACAGGGACACCTAAGAAGTTCCAAAATTTGGAACAATATCCTTAAGAATACAAGTATTCTGGAAAAAAGGACTATATGGTAGTTGGGCAATGGCAGGGATATTAGGTTTTGCAAGGACCCATGGTTACCTAATGGTATTATTTCCTCCACTCATTTCTCCCAATTAAGAAACATTCTTATCCATGGAGTGGGAAGCCTAGTCTCCAACTTCATAAGCAATGGCAGATGGATCGATATTATCCCTTTCCTAAGGGATAGACCAGATCTCCTCAACCTAGCTACTAACCTCAATATCTTGATCCACTCTATCTGCATTCCCCTATTTGACAGGCCTAATAGACTCCTATGACATCATACCCAACATGGTGGCTTCATGGTCAAATCAGCTTATAATCAGCTCATCATGGATATTGCTGACACTTCCTACTGGAAGAAGGTATGGCAACCACAACTTATCCCTAAGGTCAAATTCTTCTAGTGGACAGTTCTACATGGTAAAATTCTCACTCTAGACAACCTCACCAATAGTGGCTTCAGTCTTGCTAACAGATGTTGCCTATGTAAAAAAGAGGAGGAAAGCATAAATTACTTATTTATCCATTGTGATTTTGTAGATGAGGTTTGGCAGCAGATTCTGACCCATCTCTGCATCCGATGGGTCCCTAATAGGGATATTCATGATTGGTTCCTTAATTGGCTCTCCCCTTCCCACCACCCATTGATAAAGCTCATTTTGAATCAGACCTTGCCCGTTTTCTATTGGTCCCCCTAGAAGGAATGCAATAGCAAGATTTTCAGAGATACTGAACTGAATAGCATGATAGTGTTCCAAATTGGTCTCAAATTACTCTAAGAAAGCTTGTTTCTCACTGGAAGAATCCTAGTTTCCCACCCTCTATTTGGGACCACAAAATTTCCATGAACTGGGGAATGGATAAGGGATTTTCCAAATTTGATAACACCAAAATTGTTGTTCAAAATGCCACTGTCTGGACTCCCCCCTAAGCTACCTGGCACAAATTGAATTTTGATGGCTCTATCTACAATCAGCTTCAAGTTGGTGGTGGTGTCATCTATGACTACAAGGGCTACTTAGTGGCAGCCTATGCTAGACCCCTACATAACCATACTGTCAACCAGGCTGAGGGTATGGCTCTCCTCTGGGGGTTGAGATTTTCCATGTCCATGGGTTGCACCAATATTGCTATCGAAGGAGACTCCAAAACCATAATTGATGCTTCCAAGGGTATTTGTAATGCTGGTTGGAAAGTGGATAGTATTGTTAGTGATATCTGTGATATTATGGATCACACACACAGGGTTACTATCACACATATCTACAGATAAGGCAATGTGGTTGCTGATACCATGGCTGCTACCAGTCTGCATCTTCACAGGCTTCAGTGTTGGAGAGCTATCAGTAGGCTTCCTTAGAATAATCAGGACCTACTAAGTTGGGAAATGAGAGAAGCTAAATTTGAATCTCATTAAGTTTAAAAAGGGTAGCTTTAGTGGGATGCCTTGTGGTGGGGTTGGGTACTAGCTCATTTTTGTGACCCCCATCATAACCTCTTTTTCTTGCCACATGGCTCAGTGTGATCATAATTTAAATTTAGAAAAATGTCTGAGGTGGCATTTGGGCAAGAGACTTCATTTAAATGGCCATCATTACTTTAAATGGGCTCTGTGTAAAAATAAATCTTTGAAGGTTGTCAAGAGATAGGAAGTGGGTTTTTCTGATGACATTTAAGGATTATCATGTACTTCCCATGTTTTAACCCTAGTGGCCTCCACAAAAAGCCTTTGCGAACCCCAATATAATCAAAGCCTGAATTACTCTTTGTGGCTTGACATGACTTCTAATCCCCTTTTTGGTTTTTTCTCGACATTCCTAACTTTTGTTTTGTGAAGTTTTGGAGAGCCGAGTCTGGTGCAAAAGGTCCTTCCTCCAGTCTTCCTCTAGTTTCTAGTTTTTTTAGTTGGCGGCTCAGGGGGGAAGAATATGGGTGGAGATAGGAAAAGAATTGAGCCTGACAAGATAGATGATGAATTCTCCTCTGATCCCATGGTGATTTATTTTTGCAAGGAGGGAGGCATCCTGCCTTTTATTAAATGCCTCCAAGGTCATGATGCAATGATCACTAGACAGGTTGCCAAAACCTAGAATGAAAGGTAGCTCACCATTAATGACATCACCTTCCAAATCAATGAGGAGGTTATTGGCCAAGCTACGAGAATGCCGAAAATGGGAAGGAAAAGGAAAAAAACTGCTAATACTCAAATGAAGTCAGAGTTTGCTCAATTCTTCAAGGATGAAGCCACCCCTTCTTCTCTTAATGGTGGCTAAAATGTCTTTGAGCTCTCAAAGTTCTGGCCTAAGATATGCAAGTTGGTCATGAAATACTTCACCTTGGAGGATCAATTTGGTACATTTATTAACTATCATCTCCCCTTTCTTAACCATTTCTGGCATAAGTTGTTAATCTCCTTCCCTTTTTACCTTCTACATTCATTGGAAGCTAATGTGAAGACTATGAATGAGGCCATTTCCCTTGGTAAAACCCCTATCTATCTCCATCAGAGCCTTATCCTCTGTCTTTACAATTTCCACCATGCCCTCTTCCCCCCTTTGCCTCTGCAGGTTTCCCACTCCTCTCACTAACCCTCGTCACCTTCGGTGTCTCTCAACAAGGGTTTTCCCACCCCTACTTCAAGCCCCAAGTCTTATGAAACCCAACCTACCCCTAGCTCTTAGAAGCACACCTGGGACCTTGATGAAAACTCTCCTCCCCCTCCTAAAGAGCATAAAAAGATTATTATTAATTTGGACTTCCCACAAACCTTTAAGCCCCAACCCATCTCAACTCGTTGCTCCTCCTGCCTTGCTAAAGAGAAAGGGAAAAGAGTTATCAGAGAACTCATGAGTCAGGAGAACACTTCTGCCTAGGAGGATGCTTCCATGGGCTCCCCCAGTAAAGAGGGATCAGGTAATGAGACTAAACAGGTGGAAATCCAAACCAACGTGGCTGAGGAGGTGATGAAGGAAAAAGACCCCAGTATCCAAACCAATGTGGCTAAAGAAGTGTTGAAGGAAAAAGACCCTAGTGTGGATAAAGAGCATACTATAAGTAGCCTAATGGGAAAAATTAAGTACCAGTTACCTCTATGGAGAATACGGTGTCTAAACTAACCCGCGACCTGGAGGCTACTAACAAGCAGTTGATGAATGTCAGTAAGTTTGTAGTGCTTAAGGTGATGCATGCATCTGCCACTACTCTTTGCCTCCTCAATGAGAAATCCTTAGAGGACAAGGATGATGTTAAAGATAACTGAGAACTCTTCAATTTCTTGCATGAGGAGTGGGCGAACCTTCTACTATCCAAGTTCTTATGGGATGGAAAATAGCTCTGTAGCTGTCTGTGAATGGGAGGGTGGAGAATGTTGTTGTCTCCTCACCTCCCTTTTGGTTAGTTTTTATTCTTTTAAATATGCTCAAAACTTTGAATTTAGTTTTTAGCCCTATGTGGCACCTAGTTTGGTTTAAGTTGAACATTTTCAAAACTATTTCATGGATGTGTGATACTCTGCAATTATGGTGGTTTACTTTCTGCTAATTTTTGGTTTTTAATCATGGTAGACGATCTTGCTTCAATGCTGCTCTCTATGGTGAATTAATTTTTTGTTAATTTACATAGTCAGCCTCTTTGTTCCATGGGTCAACACCCTTCTATTATTGCTAATTTCAAAAACATGGTAAAGGTTCTTGGAACACATGAATCTACATGGGCATTCAAATTGTGGTGGACTTCAAAATCCTTAAAATGTATTTTGGTACTTTTCATAAGGAAGAAAATGATAGCAAGGTGTAATTCATTCTGGGTAAAACCCTAAATGAAGAACAACACCCCGCCATGACTATTTTCAAGTACAAAGTTGAGAAGCTTTTTTGTCATAACTTGTTGTGGGTTTTTAATATGTTAAAGCTCTCTTTTCAACAGTTTGATTGGTGGGAGTTTTTCTAGGAGTTAAAGAAATTTTTGGAGGGTTACAATGTTAATTAGTAAATCAGGTACTATCTTTCCTCTACTTCACTATTATGAATGCAAATAAGAGAGTACTATTTGGAAATTTTCTTCAGCTACTTTCATTCAGAAAGACTATAGCAATAATAAGTCAAGTATGCCTTTTAATTCCATGGCTAGATTCAAAAAGACTGCTTCATTCTTTATTTTTGGTTAAGAAAGAAAATTGAATGTCAGTTTGTAAATATGGAAGTAGATTCAAGTTTTAAGCCTCATTAGAAGTTGGTACTTTATAGTTAGTTCCAAGAAAAACATTTTGTGGAAGAAAAAATTATAGATTATGTTTCTTTTGATTTAAAACTTATAATAATGATTTATATTTCAAAACCCTTAATAGGGTTTTGGAGTTATAAAAAAATACTCAGATTTATTTTAGAACTACAATATTTGAGACATGATTTTGAAATGTAAAAATTAGTTTAAAATAAAAAACCTAGTGTTGAGTTGTTTACCTAACTGAGGGTAATAATGGAGATAGGTGCAGGATGTTATAGTTGAGTTTAGATGAGAAAATAGTTGTAATGAAAAATGAGATATAAAGTTGTTAAAAAAATTATGTAATGATTGAATATATTCCTTCTATATAGAAGGGTAGGCATGCATGCAATGTATGTAGTGTGTACATGTCTATGTTTTTATATACAATATGTTATCTGTATTAGATTCATTAAAAATCTTACAATTACTATTGACCTCATGACTACAAAGTTTTAAATGCACTTGTGAGACTACTAGTGATTTGAATAAATATATATCAGTTGTAATATGTGGAGAGAGGTTGATCCTTCTTATACTAGGTTCTGCTAAATAAATTGTAAGATTTGGTGCAATAACGATACAAGTTATTGGAGTGGTTTTTCTCCCTATGAAGAAACCAATCTAGTTTTGAGGGTTTCCCAATTGACACAAATTATTGTGTTATGTTGATCTCATGTTTTGTCTTATTTTAGTTATTCATGCATGCTCTTGTACTTAGCACATATTTACATATTTTTTGAATACTTTTCTACAAGTTCATTTCATATAATTTATCTATATAATCTTTTCATGATAAGTGGTTAAATTTAAGAGGTGTTTCACTAACGCAGTTTTGGTTTCAAAGCATTGTCTTGCATTTTCATATCAATTTGTGATTTAAATAAGTCAAGGTTCTTCTTGGTTGGGTTACACACTAATTCACCCTTCCCTTTTAGTGTATTCACTTTCCACACATGGTATCAGAGCATAGTGTTCCTGGTTTTAGGTCTTCCCTAGGGATTGTTCCTGGTCTTTGGAAGTGTTTATGGCTTAGGAAGAAGGTGCATCACTTACTAGAGCTCCTCCTTTCTATGACTCTAATTATGTTTTTTGGAAAGTCATGATGGAATCTTTCTTAAATTCTTTTGATGTAAGAATGTGGGAAATTGTTACAAGTAAATAAATTGTTCCCTCATCCATACCTACTGATCTGGATTATAAAGCTAAGTATGAGTTTGATAAAAGATAAAAAAATTTCTATTTTGTGTGGTTTATCTAAAGATGTCTTTGTAAAAGTTATGTACTATAAATCTGCATAATGTTTTGGAAAATCTTAGAATTTTTTATCAAGGAGATGCTAAAGTAAAAGAGTCAAAACTTATAATCTGATGCATTATAAATGAATGATGATGAAATTGTGGCAAATTATTTTTTAAGAATTGATTGAAGTGGTGAAATCTTGTAGGGGCCTTGGTGAAACAGTCGAAGAACATGATGTTGTATCTAAATTTGTGAGAACTCTATTACCTAAAATTGATACAAAAATATCTACTTTAGAAGAGAAAAAGAATTTCTCCACAATGACTTTGCATAAGTTATTGTAGAGGATAAAATATGGATGGGGTCCTAGAACAATGGTTTGCACATAAAAGAGACCCCAAAAATAATATTTCACACTTACTGCTACCTAATTTTTCATATAAATTCAAATTTGGCTGAAAACCATACCCAGGCCTCTATTTTTACCATGTCTACCATCCTTGAAATTTTCATGAATTTATTCCATGTTCTCTGGTCTCTGCAAATTTGTTATCTCCCTGGTCTGCAGTTAAAAAATTTCATAAAACTAGTCCTTGGTGTTCAAAAATCCAAAAAACCCTAAGCCTTGCTATATTTTCATGTTACCTTTTTGGAAACTTAAGTTTCCAATTTGCACATGCCCTTTATTAACCCTTTAGTTGCCAAGTCTTTGATTCCTAGTGGTTAACCCCTAAACACTCGGTGATCCTACGAGCAGTTACCGTTTAGGTTGGCGGTCTTAGTTCAAATGGCCAGGTCAAGATTCTCAATCTGACAGTTGTCACATGATCTCATAGGGTTGAAAGATTCCTTGAGATCTTGTGACGATCATTGATTTCTCCTACCTATAGAGTCCAATGTGTTAATGGGACTGGTGCTACATGGATATGTTTTGGCGGCCTATGATTGGCTAAGGTTGAATACAGGTGGAAGGTTGTCAGTGGGCCTGGGCCCTTTCAGTGGGTAGGAGGCTCTGACATCTATAGAGGATCGAAGGCTGGTGTATCTTTGAAAAGGTTTGTGTCAGGGCTCGCAATCTTATGTCAACCACCGATCATGGTTGGTGTCAGCACTTCCTTCGGTGGGTCCTTATGTGCTGACTTGCTTGAATCTGATTGGTCCACATAGCAATGACATGGATGCCACAGTGGGACCATGTTAGAGGACTTGTAAAGATGTTAGAAAGATGAAGATCGACAGTTGGCATATCTTCACAAAGGTTTGTGTCAAAGTATGAGATCTTGCGCTAGCCATCAGATTTTCCAAAGTGTTCAAACTTGTCAGTGGGTCCGGTGCTAGATCAGGATGAGTTTCCAAGTCCTTATTGTTTAGAATAAAGAGATATGTCAGGTGGTCCCAGTGACACATATTGCTAACATGCATGCTTTTAATTGGCTACCGAATGATGATGAGGATTTCTAGGTGGACTGATGTGTCAGTGGGGTCCTGGCTTAGAAAGGATCTAGCGGCTGGTGTAAAAGCATAAAGAATATTCTAGTGCTATGAGATCATATGACCGCCATTAGATCAGTATCTCAAGTGGTCGGTCTGATGTCAGAAGGTTACAATGTGTATCCCAAATGGTGCAGTTTGATTGGTTGTTGACTACCGCAGTGGTGGTTGACTTGTCAAGAAGGGTTTTTGACTATTTTGAAGGGCGCATATGTGCTGTGTTCCTATGCCTAGAAGTAATGAAAAGAGTTGGTGCCACCTTTGCAAGCAGTAACTCTTCTAGGGAAATAAGATCAGATTTGAAGCCTTCATGGCTTATTGGAGTTGCAGGTGGGTAGATGGGTCAGAGTTGTTGTGTCTACAAGTGGACTCAGTCTAGGATCAACACGCAAGAGAAAGATCTGATCTAATGATCGATTCTCAGTGATTTTCATGATGGGTCATTAGTGTACCTAGGGTTTGATATTTTTATTGTAAAATCTTGTAACCCTAGTTAGGTTAGTTTTGACTTCTACCTAAGTGCAGTTGAGTATGTATATATTGTTTTGGAGCCTTTAGTGCTCAAGGAGTTGCACAATTTGTAGAAGAAAATTCACCTTTTTCTTAAAGGCTATCTGTGGTATCATTTCTACCCTCTGGCTCATACAGTTGTATTTCTCCCATTGATGATTCAAATATTGCAGAGGTATTTTGTGACAATCCTTCATGTCCCTATGCTTCCTTTTTTGGATTATCTCTTATTGGATCAAAGTACGTGCATGTTTTTCAATGATAGTTTAGGGTTCCTGATCCCTCTTGCTTTCTGCAATTTTGTGTGTTACTATGTTTGATTTGATTTAGATGTTCTTTTGGGTATACCTCATCCCCCTTAATAGTCTTGTCTCAATCCTACATCGAGTTGTAGAAGTGAACGTCTATTTGTAGGTCATAAGTTGTGTCTTATTCTCAGGCCCTCTTATGAAATACTTATGCAAGCCTATTCAGTAAGTTGTGACCTACTAGACCTGAGCTTTTCATTGATTTCATTCCTACATACTGAGATCCAAACCCTAATTTTGATGCATCACCTAGTAGGTAGTTTACTTTCAAGTCATTTCCCTTACAAGCATTCCTTCTATCCCTTTCCCTCCAAAAGTTTTACTTTCATGTCTAGAAGCAAATTAGGGTGATTATCCAAGAGAAACCAGCCTAGAACCTAGAGGTTTCATCTTAGTTAGCAAAGGTCCCACAACCTGGAGATGATTCCCATGTTATATTGAGTTATCAAGACTACGAGAGCTTGAGACAAGGGTGCAAACTTAGTGTATAACAATTCTGGCATGCTTGGTGGGACTAGTAAAAGATCAGATTAATGTTCAAAGGTATTCCTATTGGCTCATTTGCAAAGGGTTTAAAGAAGTTCAGTACACAAGAAATATCAGTATAGGCTTAAGCTCAAGGATTCCCCACCTTGGTGCCAGTGTATAACAATTCTAGCATACCCGGTGGGACTAGAAGTTATTCAAATTTAAAGATATGCTATCTCTGATATGCAGATTGCATAGTGCAGGCTTTTAGAAGTCATTATATCAAATATATCTGGTGAATCCACTAATTTCAAAGATCTAGGCTACCTTGTTCAAAGTTTTATGAGAAAGATTGAGACTAGAAGCTCAAAGCCTACCCAAATTTCAGAGTTTCCCTCAAAAGGAAGTCACAAAGGTAGGTCAAATCAAAGAATATCCCTTGCAATAAGAGTTCAATCAACACCTCCTAATACTTTAGAAAGGAGACCTTTTCCCTTTCATTCCAGAAGAAGAGGCAGATCTCTAACTAGAGATCTAGAGGAAGATTCCAATCCAGCAACAAATATAGCTCATATAGTTGTCAATCTTTAGATTCCAACACCTACAATGGCTAGACAGTTTGCTTTTGCACCATTCAACCAAGGAAGCCCATTGGCCTTTTCTCAACATCATGAGGTGCCCTTGGTGGCACTTAACAGTGTATGCACCCTAAAATGGTCGCCTAGACTTTGGGCCCCATTTATTCAATTTATCAATCCTGAATCATTTTTATCAATAATCAATATTTTCAACATTATCAATCTCTTGATCAAGTCCTAATTTTGATCATATATTGGATTTTTATCCTTGGACTAACCATTTATCCTAAGTCTTTATTTAATTAAAAGGAATATTTCCTCCCCTTTTAATAAATAAAAAGCCCCCACTTTCCTCTTATCCTAAGTTGCACAAATAAAGCATTATTCATATTTTATAAAAAGGGAAAAAGAACTTTTTGTCTCACATGAGGCTCAAAAGTCAACACTTCACTCTCATTGGAGGATGTTTGTGCACATGGATTGCTCCTCTTTCAACCTCCACCGCTGATTAAGACTTTTGCCTCTTAATCTCAATGGTCCATTTCACCTCATTTCTTATAAAAGGAGAGCTCTCTCCTTCATTTGCATATCCTTGTTTTATGCTATTGTTATGCTGCAGGTTTTGGAGCTCTCTTTGAAGACACTCAAGCTTTGAAGCCTTGACATTCTTAGTTGCATTTCATAATAGTTTTGCTTTCATAGTTGCATTCATGGCATTCTTAGTGTAGATTTCCTTTTATGCAATCTCACATAGTCTAAATAGGAAGGATTTGTAATCCATTGCTATTTCCTTTCATAGATTAGTTGCATTGTACTTCCATTTTCATAGCATAGCTTGCACATTTGCATCTTCATCTTAGTTACATTGCATCGCATTTCATATTGGATTCTTGGAGATATTGGCATTGTTACCCTTGTCTTCATTGTGAATCTCTCATTGTATGGTTGACTAGCAAGGTCACCTTCTTGTAGCTCTAGCTGAGAGCAAAACTCATAGTCCCTTGCAACTCCATGCATAGAGAGCTATGAGCCGCTTTGTGAGGCCTCACTCTTGAGTAACCTTGCATGTAATGGTTCATAGAAGTGCATATTTTAGTGTGTACATTTCTGGCGCCCACCGTGGGGCCGAGTAGATTAGCTTTGTCCCTTTTAATTCTGCATTTTTCATCATTTTCGGATTAATTTTCAGAAAAATCTGCGTCTCTGGTTTTCTGTCTCAGATTATCGCGCGACACTTCTCAGAAATATTGCATGATATACTTCCTGTCTTGGCGCGATACTTCACTCGGAAAAAGTATCACACGAATATAGTGAAGTCTATCGCCTGGCATCAGGCGAAGTATCACCTGGCATCGTGTGAAGTATCGCTCGACTGGGGAAGTATCGCCCGACTATAGGAAACTATGTCGCGCGATACTGTTGGAGACTGAGAAATATCGCCTGGTCTGGCAGAGACTTGCGCTTTCAGTTTTTTTGTCCGAATTCGACTATTTTACTTTGCTGTTTTGTTTTACTTTGTTTAAATAGGTCTAACCTGCATTTTTTAGCTTGAATCCATTAGATTATTGCACATTTACATTTGGATTTTGATTTTGCTAACATTGTGGGCCTAACAAGTTGTTTTTGTAGGTGCTCTCCTTTGCTTAAAAATTGCTAAAAATGCATGTCAAAGAGGGCTACTAACAGTTTTTGCAGGGCTGCCCAAGCATAAAAACAAAAAAAAATTTTGCTTGTTTATTTGCTTTCCTTTCAAGTGTGGCATTCACTAATTGTATTAGGAATCTTAATACCTTGTGAAAGGGATTTTGAGGTGGTAGGAGAAGTATGCTCTTCACCTTTAGGTGAATCAGAAAATCTTGACCCATCTTAAGGTTTTGGAAGCAAGGGGGTAATTGATCTCTTTGTTTGGTGTGTTTGGGAAAAATTCTTGAGATAGGGGAGTATGCTCTTCACCCTTGTGGTGAATCAAAAACCTTGAACCTCAAGATTTGATCCATTTTGTTTAGTTTAGGAATCCTTTAGAGGGCCTGCTCTTGAGCAATCAAGAGGAACGACTCAAGTGGGGACAACCTTGTCATCATTCTCCTTGGTGGCAAGTGATTCCAACTCACTATAATCTCAAGGCTATCAAGGACACCAAAAACCTTGATAGACATAACACTTGTCTTCGTTTGATGTGAGTAGCTCATGGGATTGCGACCATGAGGAAAACATTGAACAAGAATGCTTAAGGTACTCTTGAGGCCGCGAGGTCCTAGTCCTTTATGAGGAGCAAGAGGGGTGTTGTGAACGGAAATCCTTATTAAGAACCATTAGATAGAAGCCACCCTCTTTTAGCCGCTTATCTTCTTAGTGCAAGGATTGATCCAAGTGGTTTACCCAGATCACCTTAAGATACTCACCATATGTGTCCCTTTGGTTGTGTCATTTTGACATTTCCATGACAAAGCCAATATCTCTTGTGGGTAACCACTTGGTGTGAGGCAAGGGGGCATCAAGTTGTGGGCTAAGTTGGTAAGTATTGAGCCTTGTCTTGTAGGTAGTAATTGCTTGAATTGTCTTCGATTGTGTGATACCAGTGTAAATGTTCTCAACATACAAACAATCGGTAGCATTCATAGGGTACTTTTTCAATTTTGATATCACAAGTGTTTGCCTTGGCAAGGTTGCTTTTGCCCTTGTTTCAAGTGTTTGAGACCATGTTTTGATCCCTTGCTGTTTGCAAACCTACCGAAATTTTGCTGATACCGTGACTGAAATCGAAGACATCAACCCTCAGACTGAAAATTTTGACCAAACAGACCCAAAAATGCAAATTTCACACAATTCTGGTCAAGAGTTGAATAATTCTGCAACAGTATCGCGCCCTGTAAGGTGAAGTATCGTGCGATACTTTGCACATGCTATAAATATTGCCCTCTTTGGAGAGAAATATCATGCGATAGTTCACCCCTGACGGACTATCGCCCTGCCTGCCTGGATTATATCGCCCGCTAGTGTTAAGAAGTATCGCCTGTCTTAGGGCGAAGTATCGCACGGGTATAGGTTTATCACCCCAGTAGCCTGGAGTATATCGCCTGGTTCATTTTTGTCGTGCTTAAATTTTGGTCAGTTTCAGTTGTTGTCAATTAGGCCAGGTCTTAGAACAGGCTTCTCGCCCTGACGTTTGAGATCTGTCTTGACTCCAAATTTCTAGTTCTTAGTTCTCCAGGATAGCATTATTTGATTTACAAAGTCACTTTGGAATAATTGTCAAGCTAGAAAGCCATTCTTGGTGCCAAGGTTCATCCTTAAAATTGTTAGCTATATTCTGGAAAAATTGTAGTTCTCTTATTGTCCAAATCGCTTTCATTTTCAATTATCTTTTGGCCTAGTCCAACCTCCTGATTCAAAAGTGCAAGGGTAGTCACCCTTTGATTTGAAGCACCTCTTTGACAGTGTTGGTAAAGCCCCCTTTCTTTTCTTTTTTTTTCATTTCTCTTTGGACAATAGAGGATTTCGATTATTCTAGTTTGGTGTTGACACTTTGAAAGGTCACCTTATCATTGAGAATATCTCTCTTTCATGTCAGTTACGACAAGGTACCAAGTTAATCAAGGGAAGCGACCCCCTGTTGCCTTTAGCCAGTTACCACCTATCAAGACCCGTCGACAACCTAAGGGAAAAGGACCTCTTTTTGACCAATCTCCTAAGAGTGAATCCGAGGTTTGTTTCAATCTGGGAGCTAACCCTAGTGAAGTGAGCACCTCTTTCATACCACTTTCATCAAGTATGGACATGAGTTACACTTTCACCCGACAACAAAGAGAAGCCATGAATCAAACTCTCGAAGATATCTTTCAACGACACAGAAGAGAGTATGGTGGTTCTTCTCATGCCAGTCCACCTGGGTCACCTCCTAACAATGCGAGGTATTTTGATGCTCATCAACGAGCCGAAAGACAGCATAAGTCAGCTCACTCAGATTCAGGGTCACAACACGAAGACCAGAACAACGAATCTAGTGATCACCATATCAACGCAGCTAATGCAATAAGGCATTCAAGACAAACCTCCCCACTTAAGGACACTTCTCGATATGCAAATACAAGATTAAGAAGCATTGAGAGAGAGAAGCAAGCCTACTTAGATGAACAAGCTACAAAAAGGAAAAATTCTGACAACTAGAGGAAGAGGAACGTGCATTGTTGGATATACAGAAAAGAGTTGCCCAAGAAGAAGAAGATAGACTCTATGCACAACAACTCCAAAGTCGATTTAACGGGAAGGGAGCCAATAGTGGGATCAACTTGCCCCCATCTACCCCTTCCCCTAGCCCTCGAAGAAGATCAAAGACACCCTCACGATCCCCAAGTCCTAGAGGAAGAAGGACTTCAAGATATGACCATCATAGGAGACAATCGTCTCATAGACATTCAAAGCAACCCTCCCAATGAGCACATCATGGCTCACAACACGGAGGCAGTTATGCTAAATCTGATCATATGGACTTCATGACTATGCAACAAGAACCATCCTTTCAAGCCTATGTGGAGCAATACGTGGAACAAAACAAAGACCAATTCTTGGAAAGTCTTATCAACAAAGGTGCTAAAGTTCCATACAACTTTGATGTTCACCAAAAAATCAAGAAACAGAATCCTTCAACTGATGAGTTGATCTTACAAATGCAAAAGGATATAGATAGAATAAAGGCTCCCAAGAGCACATTTCATTTGGACTCCATATGTCCTAACCCCATTGACAAAAGTGTGGTGATGGTAGAATTTCCTAAGAAAGTTGAATTCCCAACATACGACAAATATGATGGCACAGGTGACCCTCACGACCATGTTCGACAATTCTACATAATGAGCTTTTCCTTTCACCACGAAGACTCCTACTTGCTGAGATTATTCCCAAGGAGTTTAAAAGGTCAAGCCATGGAGTGGTTCACCAACCTTTCCCCTCCAGTAAGGACATTTAGAGAACTTGTCCAAAGATTTGTGCAACATTTTGCTTACAATTTATCTAGGTCGGTCACCATGCTTGATTTGTGTAAACTTAAGCAAAATCAAGGGGAATCTTTTGTCACCTTTTTGCAACAATGGAGGTGATTGTGTTCGAAATACCCAAGGACAATCCCTGAAGAAGAGAGAATTGATATCATTGTGAACAATCTAATACCAGAACTCAAATATGAAGTCAAGAAAATCCCATTTAATTCCTTTGATACTATGGTAGAGGTGGCATGTCGCATTGAGGATGTCCTAAAAGAACAAGGAATTTTGGCTAAACCAACAAATAACAACAATAGCCAAAATAACAATACTAATGGTAACAAGGACAAAAAGAACTCTTATTGGAACAAAAACAAACAAGTCGTCAATGACGGAGTTATTGATTCATCTCCGGTCAAAAATGAAGGAGTTCTTAATCTCTCTCATGCAGTCCAAGCTATGAAGTTGCAAACATCGTCAACGCAACAAGACAAACCTCAGTATCAAAAGAGATCTAAAATGGAGAAAAGACAATTCACTAAATTGGGAGAATCATATGCAGATGTTTTTAAGACACTAGTTGCTCATAATCTAGCACACCCACAGGATCCTACAAAACATTGAATACCAGATCCTTTACCTCATTGGTGGGATCCTAAGGCTTTTTGCGTTTTCCATAATGGGATTGGACACGACATAGAAAATTGTTTTAAACTCAAGCATCTTGTCCAAGACCTTATTGAGAAAGGACAATTACAAGTGGATGGGTTAACTACTAATGCAGACCATAAAGCCTTTAAAGAGCCCTTGCCTAAATATGAAAAAGGAGAGAATTCTAGCAATAAGAATGGCAAGGCGGCTATTAACTATACATACACACATGCTGATAATGTGATTAACATGCTTGAAGTGGCTGACGATAATATCAACATGGTGAGAAAGAAAGATCCTTACGGACATAATGTGGACTCAATTCCTATGACTAATGAAAGACCCGCTGTGGTGATAAGAGGTCCTCACACACAAGGAATGCCCGATCCCTCAATGTTGTCACTAGGGGTCAGGCTCAAGCACCCATTATCATCAAAGGTCCTAGCACTAGCAAGTCTAAACAGCCCGTGTCCAAAGGTGCTCCTCCAAAATCTGTCGTTGGTCCTGATTCCAATTATAACCTTATTGACCAACTACAACGAACACCCGCTCAGATATCCATTTTTGAGCTTTTAGAATTATCTCCTAAGCACAAGCGCATCCTCGAGGATGCTTTGCGAGCAGCCAATGTCCCTAATAACTTAGATATCGACCAATTCCAAAACATGGTCAACCATTTGGCTAGCCCTCATTTCCTCACTTTCTCAGAAGAAGATGACAAATCCATTAGTCACCCACATAATTTGGCCTTACACATCGAGGTCATGATTCATAAAACCCGTGTTAGGCGTGTACTAATAGATGGGGGTGTGGGGCTCAATATTTGTACTTTGAGTTTGCTGCTAGCTCTAGGGTATTCCGAGAACGTCATTGACACAAAGAAAAGAATCACAATCAAAGCATATGATGAAGCAGAAAGAAGTTCTAAGGGATTGGCTATTTTGCCTATTCGTATTGGTCCTGTAGAAAGAGACATATTATTCCAAATTGTTGATGTTGGACCTCTCACCTACAACATTTTGCTAGGTAGGCCATGGATTCATGAAATGCAGGCAGTCCCATCGACATATCACCAGTGTGTTAAGTTCCCCCATAACGGTGTCAAAATTTGCATCCCTGGAGACAGTGCTCTATCAGTTAATAACATTTCCGTGGGATCACATGTACCTTTGAATAGAGAAGCTGACAATCCTAGTAGTTCACTTGAACAATGCAAGCAGAAATTCAAGACCATGGACCTTGGGATGGGAGATTATAAGATTGATTCTTTTACAAAAATGCCAATCTCTCCTAGGTCTTATGGGAGACCCTCCCCAAATGTGAGGCCTTCATCATCAGCAATGATGTTATTTGGGAAATTTGTTGAGTCTTCGGTCCCCATTCAAGAAGAGAAAGAGGAAGTTGCTGTAAGGAACTGGATATATCACGAAGAGAAATACAAACATAATGAGAATTTTGCTCCTTCACCTGAAACTTATGGGAAAGGATATACACTAGTTAAAAATATGGGATATCTGGGATTTGGTCCCCTTAGTCATAGGCTGGATGCTAAAGCTGAGCCTCTTGATCATGCTCTTTTTGGACGCAAAAATAAGTCCACGGTCGGCTTAGGGTTTGAGAATAAGAAGAAGAAAGGTATCCATGTCCCAGCTGCAACGGACAGTGATAGTGATGCAGATTATACACCCGATCTCTCCAACCAACAAGATGTGTCTGATGATTGGGTACCCTCAACGAATCTCCTTTGGGGAGATTCCATAGATTTGATGCTTAATAGTCCTACTATCCCAGCTACGACGGATAGTGATTGTGTGACTTCTAGATCGACAAAGGAAAGTGTTACTGTCCTAGCTGCGATGGATAGTATCAATACTAGCACTAGAGAGGGGGAAACCCTTCCTAACCTTGAGGCTTCTACATCACGAGGCCTAAATGATGACTCAGAGATAGACTCCCATGAATATGAATGGGATTCGCTTTCAGATGCAACAATTGATCTAGATGTGGATATTATCCATGCCTATAGTACCCAACCCGATGCAACTAACGATCCTAGTGTCAGACTAGAGGGTTGCCCTCCTCAAATCGCCTTAGTAGACGATGCTTCGTTTGATAGGATGAGCCCCAATTCAGGTATCTTAGGAGAAGACTTGATGAGCTCTGATTATATGGTCACCAGAGATGACACCTTTCACATTCACAACATCGAACCTACCATTGACTTGCCCCTTGTTCACTTTGACCTGATTGACTGGCCCCAGCGCCACCACGAGCCCACATTCCTCACATTTCACAATGATTACGAAATTGCTTGCTATCTGAATGCTCTCGAACCCATGGCTTCTTCCACCAGTGAACCAACAACCAGCATGATGGAGCCTGATATTAAGTACCTCAGTCTCAAAACAAAAGAGAAAAAGAAAAATAGGTCTGATGGCGAAAACCACGTTGTGGTGGTGTCAGAACCAAAAATAGTAAAAAGAAATGACGCATCCAAAGGTGAAAACCTCTTTGAGGCACCTAAGGATGGGGTACTTAATAACTTGCCGAGTTATTTCCAGGATAGATCATCAATATTGATTGAACCAACAAAGCTGGTCAATCTAAACACAGAAGAAAATCCTCAGATAGTCCATCTTGCTCAGTCTTTATCAGAGGAAGAGACCAAGGCATATGTACAGTTTTTACAGAAAAAGAAAATTAATTTTGCATGGACCTACTCAGACATGCCAGGGCTTGACACAAATCTCATAATGCATCACTTATCTATAGCTCCAGGAGTCAAGCCAGTCAAACAGAAACTAAGAAAAATGCATCCACATATAGCTCTACTTGTCAAAGGAGAATTAGAAAAGATTTTGAAAGCTGGATTTATTAGAGCCATCGATTATGCAGAATGGATCTCAAACATAGTACCGGTCTCTAAACATGATGGGTCCATTCGTGTCTGCACAGATTTTAGAGATCTAAACAAAGCCTGCCCAAAGGATGACTTTCCACTTCCAAACATTGACATGATAGTGGACATGACGGCGGGCTATGACATATATTCCCTAATGGATGGTTTCTCGGGGTATAATCAAATCAAAATAGCCCCTGAAGACCAAGAGAAAATAGCATTCACATGTGCATGGGGAACCTACTGTTGGAACGTCATGCCATTCGGGTTAAAGAATGCAGGAGCAACCTACCAAAGAGCTATGACAACTATCTTTCATGATATGATGCACAAAAATATGGAAGATTATGTGGATGATACCCTGGCAAAATCAAGAAAAAGGGACACACACCTCAATGATCTGGAAGTAATTCTAGATCGTATGGAACAATTTCAACTCAGATTGAATCCAAAGAAGTGCGCATTTGGCGTCACCTCAGGCAAACTTTTAGGATTCATAATATCAGCAAAAGGTATCGAGGTTGATCCCGAAAAGGTCCAAGCAATCCTAGATATGCCACCTCCTCGAAATATCAGCCAAATGAGAAGTCTTCAAGGATGTCTTCAATCAATTAGGAGGTTTATTTCTCAGCTTGCAGATAGAGCGCAACCCTTCAATAAGACATTGCATAAGGGTGCTTCTTGTGTTTGGAACGAAGATTGTCAAAAGAGCCTAGATCAGATCAAACAATACTTGGCTAATCCTCCGATCTTAATGCCTCCTATTCCAGGGAAACCATTGATCCTATATATCTCAGCTACAGACACTTCCCTGGGGGCATTATTGGCTCAAACAGATGATACTGGGAAAGAACGGGCCATCTACTATATCAGTCGTACTCTAGTCTCTTATGAGATCAATTACAATAATATTGAGAAGTCTTGTCTCGCGGTGGTGTTTGCTTCTCAAAAGTTGCGCCACTACATGCTTGCTCATACCATACACTTGATTGCCAAAATTGATCCCCTTAAATACTTGCTTGGTAAGGCTGCCCTGACAGGTAGACTTGCTAAATGGATGATGGTCCTCACTGAATTTGACATAGAGTACGTTGAAAGGAAGGCAATAAAAGGGCAAGCTATTGCTGACCAATTAGCTGATTTTCCAATCCAGGATAGTATGCCAGTCCAAGTAGAATTCCCAGATGAACACATCTTATATACCACTACTCGCACTTGGACAATGTTCTTTGATGGCTCCCGCATGCAAAATGGATCAGGTGCTGGAGTGTTATTTGTTTCTCCACATGGGTACAACATTCCGAAGTCTTATAAACTATTATTCCCATGTACCAATAATATTGCAGAATATGAAGCTTTAACTAATGGCTTGAAAATGGCTATAGAATGGAATATCACAGAATTACATGTCTTTGGGGATTCTCAGTTAATCATCAACCAAGTCAATGAAGAGTATCAAACCAAAGATGACAAATTGATACCCTATAAAAAGATGGTTGATTCTTTGAAACGCTATTTCACCTTTGTGACGTTTCAACAAATCCCTAGGATGGAGAACAAAGCTGCAGATGCCATGGCCACATTAGCTTCACTTCTTTAGTTGGAGACACATGAATCCAGATTTGAATTCCTGGTGGAAGAGCTACACCATCCCATCTTTGACTCATCTGAAAGCCGTGTCATTTGTGCCATTATCACACACGAATCCTCCCGATATGGTGCTATCTATTCATATCTTCGTGATGGCATCATCCCTGACACATTCACCCGCTCTGAACGCCGAAACCTCATCCGTAATGCCTCTCTCCACACCCTCATCTCTGGTGACTTATATAGAAGGGGTTTAGATGGGACACTCCTTAGGTGCTTGGAAAAGGAGGAATCCAACCAAGCATTAGCTGACATCCATGAGGGCATTTGTGGTGGGCATTCTAATGGTCTGGCCATGGCCCGAAGGTTGCTTAGGGCAGGATATTATTGGCCCACAATGCAGATGGACGCAGTCACCTTTGCTAAGTCATGTGAAAAATGTCAGAAACACGGCAACCTGATTCATGCTCCGGGTAGGGAGCTGATCCCTTCTATTTCTCATTGGCCATTTCAGCGCTGGGCCTTTGATCTGGTTGGGCAAATTCACCCCAACTCATCAGGTGGACACAAGTTCATTATTACTGCCACTGACTACTTCACAAAATGGGTGGAGGCCGTACCACTTTCTGTTGCTTCAGGAAGGACCATTTCTTTGTTCATCTTGAACCATATCATTTGCCGATTTGGAGTGCCTTCTGAGATCATTACTGACAATGGAGGTCAATTTAAGAATAAAGACCTAAAGCACCTATGCAAAAAGTTTAAAATCAAGCAACATTGGTCCTCCATATATTTCCCACAAGGAAACAGACAGGCAGAAGCTTCTAACAAAACCATTCTTAAGATTCTTCATAGAACAGTACACAAGAATGGTAGGGATTGGCACTTACAAATCAATCCAGCACTATGGGCTTACCAAACAAGTATTCGCACACCTACAGGAGCCACTCCTTTCTCTCTCACCTATGGTGCTGAAGCAATATTGCCTTTAGAAGTCGAGATACCATCCCTCAGAGTCTCACTCAAAGGTTTGATTACAGATGAGGATTACCGCGCCATGAGGTTGCAGGAACTAGAACTTCTAGATGAGAAGCGTAAGGCTTCCTTTGATCATATGAGAGCGTATCAGAAGCGTATGTCCAAGGCATTCAACAAGAAGGTTCGCCCTAGAGAATTTCAAATAGGTGATCTTGTTTTACGAGAAAACCCTAAAAACCAACAAAATAGAGAGCAAAAGGGCAAGTTTGAACCTAACTGGCTTGGACCATATGTCATCACAGCTGCTTTTGGTACTGGTGCGTATTTACTATCAGATCCTGATGGAGAACAGCTCCCTGATCCCATCAACATTGTGCACCTTAAGAAGTTCTATCCTTGATGCCTGTTCTATCTAGGGGCATCTTTTGTATATATCTTATTGGTCCTGAAAAAATTCCAAAAAAATTCATATATGATGCTGAAAAAATCCTAAAAAGCATATAAAGTCCTGAAAAAAACACAAAAAAATCAAAATATTCAAAAAAATCAAAAAAATAGAAAAAGTACCTTGGTGAAAACCTAGCAATAGGCGCCTTGGTAGCAAAAATCCAAAAAAATTGAAAAAATGAAAAAAAAAGATTCCAAGTGGTGAAAACCTGGAAACAGGCGCTACTTGAGGCCTTTGCACCCCTATTTGTTAGCATGCGTCCTCGACACTTGCCACTTGTCATCATGCCTTATTTGGCCTAGTCTGGAATTGGTCTTTGTCTTTGTCAGGGGGCATAACTATTCGCATAGGTCCTTTTGGTGCGTTTGTCTCTTGGGGCATTTCACAACAGGTGTTTTTCAACACCACCCCAAACAGTGTTTTTCAACACTACCCTTGCGTCGAGTGTTTCTTAACACTTATCAGATGTCTTACCCAACAGTCTCGCATGATGCGATATTTCCCATTTGCAGATAAGATACTCAGAATTTGACTCTATGACCAACACACACGCACTTAAACAATCAACTCGCTGACGATATGATGACTTTATTTTTCTTTGTGTGCTGTCTATGAGCATTTCTTTGATGAGTGATCTCTCCCTGAGAAGTTTTCGATGATGCATAGCTAGAAGACTGAGGGAATGAGAACATGTTTTCTTTCTTTATCTGCTTGTGGGTATATTTTGTTGATCCTAACTGTCATGAGCATTTATGCTGGTCCTACTTGACACTATGGATTAACAAGGTATTATCCTTGACTATTTTGCGAGTGCATGCTTTTAGCTATCCTGACTTTCATGTGTCTTGATACAAGCATAATCTCGCCATATCAAACTTAGGTAATCTTACTGCATTAGTCATCTTGACCTATATGTCTTTGATGCCTAGGTAAGATTTCCACATTTCTATCTGATAAAGATCATATTCATATCCACATAGTAATGCTAGTGTGCATTGTATGATCTTACGACGCTACCAATAACGCTCGATGATGATAATTAGATGTCTATAAGCGTTGTGACCTTGCAAGTCAACCACTTTCATAGTAGCTTGCATTTTTAGGGTCATGTTAGTCTAGTCTTGCATCTTGCACATGGAGAGAGCTCTCCTTTTTATCCTACATGGACCTGTTAGTCAACTGCGCTCACTTTTTCTTCTTGATCATATCTTTCATTTCTGGTCTTTGATATCACATCACTTTCTATCCATTTTCGGACTCGAAATCAAAATCCGAGTCGCGTTTTCCATTTTCCCTTTCTTTTGAGCAGTTGATGACTTTTTGAGGCATAATTTGATTTTCAGTGGAATTTCTTCCTTTTCATGTCTCTCAAATTTTCTAGTCTTTCATCCACTCTATTTCTAGTCTTCTATTTCTATTCTTCTACTTCCTCACTGGGGCATGTTTCATTGCCTAATGGTTAACCTATTGACCCTTACCTTTGATTGTGATTTCATTCTGATTTGATCAAATCCTTATCAATTCACTGTTCTCCTCTCTACCTGATTTCGATTTCGATTCCGAGGGGGCAGTACCTATGGGATTCTCATCCCTGATTCTCTTGATTTTCCTGATTCAGACATCTTTTGTGAGCTTTTGCTCAAAACTTGAGATTCTTATCTCCCATTATTAGACATTGATTATTGCCTAGCAGCGATGGTGATAGTTTTGTCTAAAGCTTGATTTGCACCTAGCAGCGACGGTGTTGGTTTAAGCTTTTGTTTATGTTTGTCCGGATATGATCCCGAATCGACCTCATATCTGAGTTGTTTTGTGATCCCAAATCGATCTCACATTGCAACTTCATTCTTTGACTGCATGTGTTCCCAAATCGATCACACATTAGTCAAAGAGGGGCAAATGTATGCACCCTAAAATGGTCGCCTAGACTTTGGGCCCCATTTATTCAATTTATCAATCCTGAATCATTTTTATCAATAATCAATATTTTCAACATTATCAATCTCTTGATCAAGTCCTAATTTTGATCATATATTGGATTTTTATCCTTGGGCTAACCATTTATCCTAAGTCTTTATTTAATTAAAAGGAATATTTCCTCCCCTTTTAATAAATAAAAAGCCCCCACTTTCCTCTTATCCTAAGTTGCACAAATAAAGCATTATTCATATTTTATAAAAAGGGAAAAAGCACTTTTTTTCTCACATGAGGCTCAAAAGTCAACACTTCACTCTCATTGGAGGATGTTTGTGCACATGGATTGCTCCTCTTTCAACCTCCACCGCTGATTAAGACTTTTGCCTCTTAATCTCAATGGTCCATTTCACCTCATTTCTTATAAAAGGAGAGCTCTCTCCTTCATTTGCATATCCTTGTTTTATGCTATTGTTATGCTGCAGGTTTTGGAGCTCTCTTTGAAGACACTCAAGCTTTGAAGCCTTGACATTCTTAGTTGCATTTCATAATAGTTTTGCTTTCATAGTTGCATTCATGGCATTCTTAGTGTAGATTTCCTTTTATGCAATCTCACATAGTCTAAATAGGAAGGATTTGTAATCCATTGCTATTTCCTTTCATAGATTAGTTGCATTGTACTTCCATTTTCATAGCATAGCTTGCACATTTGCATCTTCATCTTAGTTACATTGCATCGCATTTCATATTGGATTCTTGGAGATATTGGCATTGTTGCCCTTGTCTTCATTGTGAATCTCTCATTGTATGGTTGACTAGCAAGGTCACCTTCTTGTAGCTCTAGCTAAGAGCAAAACTCATAGTCCCTTGCAACTCCATGCATAGAGAGCTATGAGCCGCTTTCTGAGGCCTCACTCTTGAGTAACCTTGCATGTAATGGTTCATAGAAGTGCATATTTTAGTGTGTACAAAGAGTATACCTAATTTCACAGGTGAAGGGAAGACAACTACTTTTGAGCACATAAGAGATGTGACTACCATATGCAGCATACACAACATTACTCAAGAAGATGTGGCCACAAAGTTATTAGTAGCCTCTTTAAAAGGTAAGGCTCTAGAATGGTTTAGAACTCTAACTATTGGTTCTATTACTTCTTGGGATGAGTTAGGGGATGCATTAAGTAAGCATTTTGAAGATAAATCAAATAACTTGTCTCTAGTTGAGTAGTTAACAACTATTAAGAGAGACCCTCAAGAGCAAATGACAGATTACAATAGTAGATTCCTTAAAACATGGAATAGAATCCCAGTCTCAATGAGACCATTAGCTAACCATGCTTTCCTATACTATTTACAAAGTCTAAATGGTCAAATTTCTGTCATGATCCAGTCTATGGGTGGTACTTCTCTACCCCAAGCTTTTGACATAGCTGTCAGGGCTGAAAATTGTTTAATCCAAGTAGGCATGATTGCTAGAAGGCCTTCAATGCCCATCTTTCCTAGCCTTCAGCCCATTGCACCTGCCCAAGTACCCCCATTTGCCCCTATTCCCACCATATTAGCACCCCAAGCTAGTACTAGTGGTCAAGAGTTGAGGGCTAGTTTCTCTCAAGAGTTACAAGAAATAAAGAGTAGTAAAAAAAGTAGTCAGTAAGAAATGACTAACTTGTTTCAAACTTTGACTAAGGAGGTCACACATTTGAAGAAGCAAGGTCAAGGAATTAGACCACCATTTTAGTCACAAGGCCAAGGTCCTAATCAGCAATATCAAAATCAAGGACAACCTTATTAACAAAATAGGCCACCGTACCAAGAAGGCTATCAAGGACAAAGACAAAGTTTTAATCAAAGACCATTCCAACCATATAACCATGCACCTCTAAATTCTGCTAACCCAATGAGGGACATGGTTCCTAGTCAAAATAATATGGCTATGGAGAATGAATGGTGTTTTCCTTGTAATCAGCCTCATAATCAGGCTACATGTTCAAATGGATGGATGAACCAAGCTCTAATGGTTCAAAATGCCTCACAAGCTCAATCAGAGGTTTCATCTAATGGGTCAATTCCTCAACGAGAATCACAAGAGCATGAGACTACTCTCTTTAGTTGGGAGCAACCAGACTTCAATGGAGTCAATGATGAAGCTACTTTTGTTGCCTTTACATGAGCTAAAAGAAGAGCTCAATACATGGAGAGAGAAGATTCCAACTCCAAAGCTACTACATTTGTAGAGCCACTATAGCAAGCTACTCCCATCACACCTTAGGAGGCTCCTGTCATTACAAGCAAAGAAGGCCAACATTCCAAAGAGGTAGAGCCTATCATGCCAAAGACACAACAAAGAGTACACACTATGAAACCATTCAATATTGTAGACAACATGAAGAAGGTTAATGTCACCACATCCATGTGGGACTCTTTGGCTCTTCCAGGACAACTTGAAATTTTGAAGAAGGCCATGTCAGAAGTAACAACTCCTCAACCTGCAAAAGAAGATGTAAAGCCAGTGTTGGTCAACACTAATCAAGAAAAGGAGGCTCTAGGTAGCAACTCCAAGGCTAATGCCACACAAGGTAGGAATTCAAAGCCACATCCCTTTTATGTATCTTTAATCATTGGAAAATCTTTAGTACATAATTGTATGGTAGATAGTGGAGCTACTAGCATGGTAATGCCCAAGGAAGTAGCTGACCAGTTAGGACTAAAATATGAGCCCTTCCAAAAGAAGGTTACCCAACTTGATGGATCCTCAATCAATACTATAGGTGTGGCCAGGGATACCAGTGTACTCCTTCATGCTAGTCCTAATTTTTCAATCCTCCTTGAAATATATATTATAGATCTCCCTACATTATTTTCTATGTCTTTCAAGGGAGTTTACAAGAAAGATAGGAGGCTATCTATCTTCGGATTGGTCTCACATTTTATTTCATACAAGGTATGGGACCAAGGTCACCATTAAATTAGAACCATTAGCAGCACACCATATAGAGCCATATTTGTTGAATGCCATCAATGTAAACTACCCTATATTTGATGATAGTGACTTCCAAGCCATTAGTGAAGCAAGCAAAAAGATAGAGAGTATCCCTGATATCCTTCTAGATGAAAGAGTTTTAGAGGCCCAAGAAAATTTGATCTAGGATTTTGGTTTGGGAAGTTATTTAATACAAGAAAGTAATGCTATAGAGCCAAGCCTTATCAAAGAGGATAGTGATTCAGAAGATCAGAGCAGTTAGGTTTGGGAACTATTTTTTGATGGGGCTAGAAGTAGAAATGGTTATGGTGGTGGTGCTATGCTAGTGTCCCCAAAAGGAGAAAGGTATTATACTGCCTTTAGATTTAGTTTCTCCTACACTAGCAACACTGCAGAGTATGAAAGCCTAGTCAATGGACTAGAATAGGCTAGAAGAGAGCTCAAGGCCTTAAAAGTTTATGGTGATAGTGAGGTAGTTGTCAGCCAAGTAAGAGGGATAAGTGCAACCAAAAATGACACCATGAAAGCATACAAGCATAGAGTTTGGGATGCAATTGAAGATTTCCATGCTTTCAATATTGTTACCATCGATAGAAAGTTAAATCAAAATGCAGATAGATTAGCTGCTATTGGATCCCAATATGAAATCCCAAATAGCATTTCAAAGGAGGTGGATCAACAGCATATCAAAGTGATTGTTAGACCCTCTATTCCTGATAATGATGTCAATTGGCAGGTGTTTCACAATGATGAACAAATTCTGCAGTTCTTGTTTGAAGAAGATGTTTTTTCAGAACACAATCAAGATAGGCTATCTCAAAACTATGGTGATCAAGTAATACAACTCAAGTCCAATAAGATGCCTAGAGGTCTTGTTACTTTGGAGACTATCTTCAACAAGGATGATGAAGTCAAGAAAAGAAAAGCTAGCCTCGTAGTCCAACAAGAACATTGTGTTGAATTAGAGTTGGAACCAGGTAAGAACCTACAATTTGGAAAAGTGAACACTAAATTGGAGAAGCAAGCTTACACTTAGTTAGTCAAAGAATTCAGTGATTTTTTTGCATGGCAATATGAGGATCTCAAAGGTTTTGATCCTGTCCTTGCTCAACACACTATTGAATTAGAACCTAATGCCAAACTAGTGAGGCAAAAGAAAAGGCCTGTTAATCCTAAGCTTGAGCCACTTATGCATAAAGAAGTTCTCAAATTGATAGAAAGTGGTATCATCTACCCCATTAAGCATACTAGTTGGGTTTCCAACCTTGTTCCTATCAGGAAGAAGAATGGGGAACTGAGGTTATGTGTTGACTTTAGGGATCTTAATAGGGCCTCATTAAAGGACCGCCATCCACTACCCTCTATGGAAAAAATTTTACAATGTGTCTCTGTATCCAAGAGATTTTCATTATTGGATGGCTATTCAAGATACAATCAGATCTTAGTAAATGAAGAGGATCAATACAAGACTGCATTTACAACCATGTGGGGAACCATGGCTTATCAAAAGATGCTCTTTGGTTTGTCAAATGCAAGTGCTACATTTCAAAGGCAATGGATATGGCCTTTAAGAGCCTAATGTACAAGTTTGTGTTGGTCTACTTAGAAGACATAACTATCTATTCAAAGCATGCAGTAGACCACATCAAACATCTGAGGAAGATTTTTGAAAGGTGTAGAGAATTTGGGATATCTCTTAATCCCAAGAAATATGTGTTTGCAGTTCATGAAGGAAAGCTGTTGGGATATGTAGTATCCAAAGAAGGAATTACAGTGGATCCTAAGAGAATTGTAGCTATCCTAGAGCTACCCCTACCATATCACAAGAAAAGTCTCCAATCTTTCATAGGAAAGATTAACTTTGTTAGGAGGTTCTTGCCTAACATTGTAGATTTACTCAAGCCTTTGATAGCCATATTACAGAAGAGTTCAGTTTTTGCTTGGACCAAAGAAGGGAAAGTCAATTTCTAGGCTATTAAAGAGGCCCTAATAGGAGCTCCTACCCTCTTAAACCCAAATTTCAGTAAGGATTTCATCCTTTATGCTTATGGAGGTCATGATGTTATATCTGCAATGTTGACTCAAGAAAATTCAGATGGATTGGAGAAGCCTATTGCTTTCTTTAGCAAAGGTTTAGAAGAATATGAACAGAGGTGCTCTTTTGTAGAGAAACATGTGCTTGCTATGGTAAAGAGCCTCAAAAGGTTCAGATATTTATTGACCCACAGTAAGGTACATTTAAAAGTTACTCATCCAAGTGTCAAAGATTTTTTGCTCTCCAAAGACTTAAATGAGAAAAGAGCTAGTTGGATCACCAAGGTGATGGAATATGACATTCATATTCAAATTACCAAGCTAGTTAGAGGAAGAGGTCTTTGTGAGAATTTGGCAGAGGATGAAAGTTCAAAGAAATCAGAGCAAATGGATGCATCTCTGGTGGTGCATTCTATAGAAGAACAAGCCAAGGCAACAAGCTGGTTGCCTAATATGATCAACTACTTGAAGACATGACAATGTCTTGCAGGTTTGGATTCAGCACAAAGGAGGTATTATAGGTTACAATCTATTCCTTTTGTGCTAATTGATAATGTTCTTTTCAAAAAGGATCATAGTGGTGTCCTTTTGAGATGCATAGATTCAGAAAAGGTAGCAAATGTCCTATTTGAGTTTCATGATGGACCTTTTGGAGGTCACTTTTCTCCTAGGACTACTATTTTTAAAATCATGAGGGCTGGATACTATTGGCCATCTATCTTTAAGGATATTCATGATTATGTCATAAAATGCATCAAGTGTTCCATGTTTGTAGGAAAAGAGAGGCTTGTAGCCTTGCCCCTACAATGATTCAGAATAGATCAGCCCTTCATGAAGTGGGGCATAGATTTCATAGGAATGATCAATCCTCCATCTAGTGTAGGACATAAATGGATAATTACTGCAACTAACTACTTCACTAGATGGATAGAAGCAATCGCATTGAAAGAAGCCAATGAGAGTGTTGTCATAAGCTTTTATGATGATATAATCCATAGGTTTGGCACTACTGATTCCATCATTTTAGATAATGCCTTAGCATTCATAGGCCTCAAAGTCTCAGAGTGGGTAGTCAAGAATGGCATCTATCTAAATACTAGTTCAAATTATTACCCCCAAGGCAATGGCTTGGTAGAATCCACTAATAAGAACTTGATTAGGATAATCAAGAAGACCCTTCAAGAGAATCAGAGAGATTGGCACACAAAGATCAGATCTACCTTGTGGTTAGATAGGATTACCCCAAAGAAAATCATTGGTAATTCTCCTTACATGTTAGTGTATGGAAAGGAGGCTGAGTTGTCCATTTCAATAGAATTTCCAGCTCTGGACTTAGCTACTCAATATGCCCTGTTTGATGAAAAGGATCCTTTACAGATTAGGTATGCTCAGCGGATGGAATTAGAAGAACTCAAAAGAAAGTCAATGCAAGATATGGAATTCCATCAGAATCAAACAAAGAGGAGTTTTGACAAAAGAGCCAGAGTCAGAGATTTCAAGGTTGGGGACATAGTCCTCAAGTGGGATGAGTTCAGGTCTAAGCCTGGTAGGCACACAAAATTTGATTCATTTTGGGGTGGACCATTTGTTATAACAAAATGCAGGGGCTCCAATTATTTTCAACTATCAAATATGGAGGGATTCCCCTTACCTATTTTAGTGAATGGTGTCCACTTGAAGCCCTATTTTGAGGTTAATCCCTCTCTATAAATTTTGTAAAAATGCTTTCCTGCTTGCTTTCCTACTTTCTAGTTTAATTTCCTACTTTTCAAGAAGTGCTTTGAGCATAGTTCCAATTCAATCTCCCTATGATAATTTTGAAAATTTTGATGTCCCCATGCCCAATGGATGTTCAAGGTCACCGGTTTCCATGTCTAGCAGGCTAACATCCAACAAAAATTGCAAAAATGTTACCTAAATTTTCATATACATTCAAATTTGGCTGAAAACCATACCCAAGCCTCTATTTTTACCATGTCTACCATCCCTGAAATTTTCATAAATTTATTCCATGTTCTCTAGTCTCTGCAAATTTGTTATCTCCCTGGTCTGCAGTTAAAAAATTTCATAAAACTAGCCGTTGGTGTTCGAAAATCCAAAAAATCCTAAGCCTTGTTATATTTTCATGCTACCTTTTTGGCAACTTAAGTTTCCAATTTGCACATGCCCTTTATTAACCCTTCAGTTGCCAAGTCTCTGATTCTTGGCGGTTAACCCCTAAACACTCAGTGATCCCACGAGCGGTTACCATTTAGGTTGGTGATCTTAGTTCAAATGGCCAGGTCAAGATTCTCAATCTGACAGTTGTCACATGATCTCATAGGGTCAGAAGATTCCTTGAGATCTTGCAACAATCGTTGATTTCTCTTGCCTCCAGAGTCCAATGTGTCATTGGGACCGGTGCTACATGGATCCATTTTGGTGGCCTATGATTGGCTAAGGTTGAATACAGGTGGAAGGTTGTTAGTGGGGTCAGGCCCTTTCAGTGGTTAGGAGGCTCTAACATCTATAGAGGATTGACGGCTGGTGTATCTTTGCAAAGGTTTGTGTCAAGGCTCATGATCTTATGACAACTGCCAATCTTGGTTGGTGTCAGAACTTCCTTCAGTGGGTCCTTATGTGCTGACTTGCTTGAATTTGATTGGTCCACATAGCAATGACTTAGATGCCATAGTGGGACCATGTCAGAGGACCTACAAAGATGTCAGAAAGATGAAGATCGACGATTGGCATATCTTCACAAAGGTTTGTGTCAGAGTATGAGATCTTGCGCCAACCATCAAATTTGCCAAAGTGTTTAGACTTATTAGTGGGTCTGGTGCCAGGTCAGTATGAGTTTTTGAGTCCTTATTGGTTCGAATAAAGAGATATGTCAGGTGGTCCCAGTGACATGTATTGCTGACATGCATGCTTTTAATTGGTTGCCGAATGATGGTGAGGATTTCTAGGTGGACTGATGTGTCATTGGGGTCCCAACATAGACAGGATCTAGCAGCTGGTGTAAAAGCGTAAAGAATATTCTAGGGCTATGAGATCATATGCCCACCATTAGATCGGTATCTCAAGCAGTGGGTCCAATGTTAGAAGGTTGCAACATGTATCTGAAATGGTGCAATTTAATTGGTTGTTGATTGTCGCAGTGGTGGTTGACTTGTCAAGAAGGGTTTTTGACTATTTTGAAGGGTGCATCTATGACGTGTTCCCACACCGGGAAGTAATGAAAAGAGTTGGCACCACCTTTGCAAGTAGTACCTCTTCCAGGGAAATAAGTTTAGATTTGAAGCCTTCATAGCTTAGTGGAGTTGTAGGTGGGTAGATGGGTCAGAGTTGTTGTGTCTGTAGGTGGACTCAGTCTAGGATCAACATGCAAGAGAAAGATCTGATCTAATGACCGGTTCTTAGTGATTTTCATGATGGGTCATTAGTGTACCTAGGGTTTGATATTTTTATTGTAAAATCTTGTAACCCTAGTTAGGTTAGTTTTGACTCCTACCTGAGTGCAGTTGAGTATGTATATATTGTTTTGGAGCCTTTAGTGCTCAAGGAGTTGGACAATTTGTAGAAGAAAATTCACCTTTTTCTTAAAGGCTATTTGTGGTATCATTTCTACCCTCTAGCTCATAAAGTTGTATTTCTCCCATTGATGATTCAAATATTGCAGAGGTATTTTGTGACAATCCTTCATGTCCCTATGCTTCCTTGTTTGGATTATCTCTTATTGGATCAAAGTATGTGCATGTTTTTCAATGATAGTTTAGGGTTCCTAATCCCTCTTGCTTTCTACAATTTTGTGTGTTACTTTGTTTGATTTGATTTAGATGTTCTTGTGGGTATACCTCAACCCCATTAATAGTCTTGTCTCAATCCTACACCAAGTTGTAGAAGTGAATGTCTGTTTGCTCATCATAAGTTGTGTCTTATTCTTAGGCCCTCTTATGAAATACTTATGCAAGCCTATTCAATGAGTTGTGACCTACTAGACCTAAGCTTTTCATTGATTTCATTCCTACATACTAAGATCCAAACCCTAATTTTGGTGCATCACCTAGTAGGTAGTTTTCTTTCAAGTCATTTCCCTTACAAGAATTCCTTCTATCCCTTTCCCTCCAAAAGTTTTACTTTCATGTCTAGAACAAAATTAGGGTGATTATCCAAAATGAACTAGCCTAGAACCTAGAGGTTTCATCTCAATTAGCAAAGGTCCCACAACTTGGAGATGATTCCCATGTTATACTAAGTTATCAAGACTACGAGAGCTTGAGAAAAGGGTGAAAACTTCATGTATAACACTTACATTTGAATTCTATTGATATGGAAAGTAAATGTAGATGACTAATGTTGAAATGAAGAGATAAAGGTACTTACCTCCAAAAAAGAACCTACTCAATACCCTATCAAACAGTCTCAAAAACTGTTGATTAGCATGCTTTAGAACTGAAACTGCGAGATCTACAAAACCTAGAAATCTTTTCCAATTCTAAGGGAGCTCGAGTTTGACCCTCATAAAAGGTCAAATACTACATTTTTTTTTGAAGTTTGATTATGAATTTGTTCATAGATCCTGAAAGTTCACCGAAAAGAGTATCCAAATCTGCTATTAGATCCAAAATTCTACACCTGTACCTACAAGAAAAAGAGGGTTTTTTGTTATTTGTTTGATGAGTTTGCCTTGGTCAAACCCTAGTTTGGAATTAACCTTAGTATTGAAATTGAAATGGAGAATGCTAGAAAGTAGTAGAAGTAGATCTAACAATGAAGCTATGACATTCAATAGATATGCAATTGTATTTGAAATGTAATCAAGTATGTTAATATGAAATCTTGGACATAAATGTAAATCTAAACCTCCATGTTTGTATTCTTGGAATCTTCTTTGAGGGAAGGATGAATGGATCTTGAAGATGAATTGAAGGATCTTTAAGGAAGATCACACCATCATGATGGCTACATCTAGGGTTTGAATGATGAATCTTGAATGCTTCAACCAAATCCCTTCAATGGCTTGAATGCTTGAATCCTTGATCATCAATGGAGAACTTGGATGGAGAAGAGGACTTGAATTCTTGAATGGATTCTTGCTTGAATGGAATGCTTGCTTGATCACCTTGAGAAAATCTTGAGAGCTTGATCATGAAATTGCTTGAAGATGAGATGGAGAAAATGAGAGAGGAAGGCTTCCTTTTATAGTGATCTAGGGCACAAGAGGGGCCTCGTAGAAAGCAATAATTAAGGGCCCATGGCACAAAACTCTAGAGAGGTGGACATGGAGGGAAATTAAATTAAATTCTTGACACAAAACTCTAGGATGGGACCACCCTTAATATAGAAATAAAATAATTATTTAAGAGCCTTGTTACAAAATTTGAGGTAAGGCCAACCCCAAAGTTAATTTGAGCATTAGGCACAAAACTCAAGAAAGGATAACTCCAATAATAAATTATGAATCCTATATAAATATCAAGAAAGGTCCACCTCAAATATTAATTTGAGAATTCAACACTTAATCTGATAAATAGTGGCCCTGAAGAGGGAAAAGATAAGATTTTGATGAAATCCTAAAACTGGAAGCTAACCCTGAAGATCCCAAACCCTAGGGTCAAGGTTGAGCTCGAACCTAACTAGGTCAGGGTTGAGGAAGATCCCAAATAGGAAGATTATCCACAATGGTTTCATGAGGAAGAGAGTAATCAATATCCAAATTCAAAGCTTCATCCCAAATAGGAGGATTAATCCACAATGGTTTCATGAGTAAAAGAATAATCAACATACAAATCCAAAGGTTCATCCCAAATAGGAGGATTATCCAAATTCACAGGTTCATCCCAAATAGGAGGATTATCATCCCTATCCATAAAACACATTGTATGATCATCAAAACTCACTAAAGCTTTATCCCTAAAGGGGAATGAAGATAAATTATACTATAAAGTAGGCTCATAGAAAAGACATATATTAGGAGAAGTAATAGCATCAATCCCTAACTCATCTTTGTAAAGGTCGATTGAAGAGGTTGTGCAGGAGAGTGAAATAGGAATAGGATCAATGGAGATCTCATTCAAACAAGTTTCATCCTCACTTCCATGTACCTCATTAAGGTATCTATCATATTTAACAACAAAAGCCTCATCAAAGTACTCAAAACAAGAATCATACATGTTGAATACTAAAAGCATGAAAATGTAAATGTTTTTGTATTTTTAAAGGAATTTTGCAATTTTTTTGGATTTTTGAAATATAAATACAAGGGCATAAATAAACCTAATCTTAATGCAAGAAAATATTAACCAAAAATCTAACACAATAGGGCATCTAAATCCACAAAAGAAAAGGGGTAAGTATGTCAGGTTCACCAAAATGTACAGGATAAAATATGGATGGGGTCCTAGAACAATGGTTTGCATATAAAAGAGACCCCAAAACTAATATTTTACAGTTACATTTGAATTGTATTGATATGGAAAGTAAATGTAGATGACTAATTTTGAAATGAAGAGATAAAGGTACTTACCTCCAAAAAAGAACCAGCTAAAAACCCTGTCAAACAGTCTCAGAAACTATTTAGTTTCGTGCTCTAGAACTAAAACTGTGAGATCTACAAAACCCAGAAATCTTTTCCAATTCTAAGGGAGTTTGAGTTTGACCCTCATAAAAGGTCAAACACTACATTTTTTGTTTGAAGGTCGATTCTAAATTTGTTCGCAAATCCTAGAAGTTCGTCGAAAAGGGTATCCAAATCTGCTCTCAGATCCAAAATTCCACACCTATACCTGCAATAAAAAGAGGGGTTTTGTTATTTGTTTGAGGGGTTTGCCTTGGTCAAACCCTAGTTTGGAATTAACCTTAATATTGAAATTTAAATGGAGAATGCTAGCAAGTAGTAGAAGTAGATCTAACAATGAAGCTGTGACATTCAATAGATATGCAATTGTATTTGAAATGTAATCAAGTATGTTAATATGAAATCTTGGACATAAATGTAAATCCAAACCTCCATGTTTGTATTCTTGGAATCCACTTTAAGGGAAGGATGAATGGATCTTGAAGATGAATTGAAGGATCTTGAAGGAAGATCACACCATCATGATGGCTAGATCTAGGGTTTGAATGATGAATCTTGAATACTTGAACCAAATCCCTTCAATGGCTTGAATGCTTGAATACTTGATCTTCAATGGAGAACTTGGATGGAGAAGAGGACTTGAATTCTTGAATGGATGTGTGCTTGAATGGAATGCTTGCTTGATCACCTTGAGAAAATCTTGAGAGCTTGATCATGAAATTTCTTGAAGATGAGATGGAGAAAATGAGAGAGGAAGGATTCCTTTTATAGTGATCTAGGGCACAAGAGGGCCTCTTGGAAAGCAATAATTAAGGGCCCATGGCACAAAACTCTAGAGAGGTGCACATGGAGGGAAATAAATTAAATTCTTGACACAAAACTCTAGGAGGGGACCACCCTTAATATAGAAATAAAATAATTATTTAATAGCCTTGTTACAAAATTGGAGGTAAGTCGAACCCCAAAGTTAATTTGAGCATTAGGCACAAAAATTGAGAAAGGATAATCTCCAATAATAAATTAGGAATCCTATACAAATATTGAGAAAGGTCCACCTCAAATATTAATTTGATAATTCAACACTTAATCTGTGAAATAGTGGCCCCAAAGAGGGAAAAGACAAGATTTTGATGAAATCTTGAAACTGGAAGCTAACCCTAAAGATCCCAAACCCTAGGGTCAAGGTCAAGCTCGAACCTGACTAGGTCAGGGTTGAGGTCAATCTTGAACCATTCAAGATCGAGGTCAACTTTGACCCCATAAGGTCGACTTTGACCTTATGGTCAAAAACCTCAAGTTCACAATCCAAAATGCCAGGAAAATGCTAGGAAGAAGTGGGAAGTGGGGTAGAATAGGGAAAAAGCTAGATCCAAGTCAAATATCCATTCAAGGCATTTGACATGACCCCAAACCACTTACTCGGAGGCTAAACACTCTTAACATGGAAGTGCTTTCATTTTAAGATGATACAGTTGCAAGGAATTCTCATAGCCTATGCCATTCTCGTAGCCTATGCCATTTGGATTGCAAGCAATGCTTCTACCTCTAAAGAAAATTCCTTTAAAGTAGAAAAGAAGGATGATAGTGGCTCTGATATCTCAGATTCTTTTGAAGCCCTGATAGTTAGAAAACTAAAAAATAAATATAAAGGTAAACTACCTTTTAAATTCTTTAATTACAGAAAAGGGGCAAATTTTTCTCCTAAATGTCCCTACATAGATCAACATTATGAAAAAGAAACATATGAAAATTTTTTAAAAATTAAAACATCAAATCCAAATAAAAGTTCGACAATAACTTCAAAAAGAAGAGTATTCTTCCTAAAGAAGACTACGAGGAAGAATCTAATGAATCTTGTGAAGGAGGTGAAACCCTATTAATGGCTGAAATAGAAAGTAATGATAAGACAACAATTTATAAAAAAAAAATTAACTTAGGATTGTGATGGTGAAGAAGTTAATCTTGAAGAGGAACTTCTTTGTTCTCTTCAAGAGGTTAAAATATTAAAGAAACTAATGGTAAATCATGAAACAACAAATCAGATTCTGCAAGTTGAGTTAAATATTGTAAACCATATTGTTGAAAGTCAAAAAGTGTTGATTATTGAAAAAGAATAGGAAATTAATTGTGTAGAGAAGCAAGTCAGTACTTTACAAAAACAAATAGAAAAATATGAAATTAATTTTCATTTAAATGGCATACTAGACTAGTGTTGGTCTTGAAAAAGGAGAAACTTCCAAACAAAACTAATTTGTTTTTTAATAAAAATCAAACAATGGGATACAATAAAACCTCTTTTCACTATGGTTTCTTTTATGGTTACTGCTTCTATTGTAATTATTTTGGACACAAAGTCAGTAATTGTATATTTCTAACTCAAAGAACATATATATTTAGTTATAAATGGTCTTATGGATTTCAAAAAATTATTAGGTGCCACAAATGTCATCATTATGGGCATTTTGAACATCAATGCAAAGTAAATAAAAAGACACTTCAAGTTTGGAAACCTAAGTTTGTTCCTAGTAATAAAAATCTCTCTTAGTGCAGAATACTTTGTTTTCAAAGAGGGCTATCACTTGGGTGTTGGACAGTGGTTATTCACACCATATGATAGGTAGTCAAAAAAAAATTGGTCTTTAAATATTTTGAAGGAGGTTTTCATGTGAGGTTTGGAGATAATTCAGGTTCTTATAAAAGGTTGTGGTTCTGTTTATTTAAATAAAGATAATCCTATTCATTATGTCTATTATCTTGAAGATTCAAAACATAGTCTTTTAAGTGTCAGCCAAATTTGTGGTAGTGGATACTCTGTCTATTTTGATTCTAAAGGTTGTGCCATAAAAAATAAATGATGAAAAATAATTACCACAACTTTAAGAACTAGTGTTGTATAATTTACTTGATACTATAGTTCATGAAACAAATATAACTATGTTACTATAACTAATGGTGATGATTATGAAGACCAACTAATATCAAAGGTATACAAGGTAACTTAGAAATATTATATCAGTTATTATCTTTTCATTGAATTCAAGCAATTGATTTCTGATTTATATTGAGTTACCATATAATGAGTATGATATAAATTTGAATGAGTTAAAGAAGAAGAGGAAGTTAAATATTGTGAAGTTGAAAAAATTAAATGGGCAACCAATATAGATTAGACAATGTTAAGGTTGTGTTGATATAAATGTTTTCTACCAAACATTTGATTATATCAAGTCAATAAAGAAGATTAGTCAAGTTTGTTAGAAAGACAATTTTGGTTACTGAGCAAGAAAAAGTCATTCAGTAGAAGGAAAGTAAGTATCAATAAAGAGAAAGGAAGTCAAGACATCGAGTAGAAGGTTTTAGTTACCAAGTGAAGTTAACTGAAATTCTGTTGAAGTTAGCCACCGAGCAAGGAACAAAAATTAAATACAAGTATCATAATGAAATTCAATGATGTGATATGATGAGTTGGAAGATTATAATAATGAGAAAGAGTTATTTAAAGAGATATATGATCAGGAAAATTCAAGGAGATGTATAGATCTAGTGGCAAAAAGAGAAGGTACAAGTTCCAAGAAATTTCAAGTTTCGAGGTGATGATAAAATATTTTACTGAGATCTAAATTCCTTGAATAAGTTTGTGAGGATGATCATGTTAGAATGATTTAGAATAACTGATAGAGGGGGGTGAATCAGTTATCCTCGGGTCCAAATGTACAAAATCATCTTTCAAACTCTTCAACAAACTTAGATCTAATCAGCAATTCACGCGGTCTCTATTGAATCAATCTGTAACATAAAACTTGCAGTCCACTGTCCAAAAGTAATCAACTTACAGAATATAAAACTTTGAACAACATTCACATCAGATAACATTCACACAACTATAGTACTAGGATTTAACATGGAAACCCAATATGGGAAAAACCACCAATAACATGCTACTAATTTTCACTCTTCTAATTTGAGCTCTGTGAAAAGTCAACCCTGTTAAAGGTTTACATTACACACTATTAGGTGTGACCCTATTAAAGGTTTTAATCACCCTATTAAGAGTGGCCTAGTTAGAGGGATTAAGAACATTCCATTAGAATGTCACCTTGATTAAAGGGTTTATAATATGACTATTAGGTTAACCATGATTAAAATATTTTGACTGACACAATGGTTAGATAGTAACAGTAGATTCTGATCTGAAATATACAACTCACTTTGCAAATATAGATCCAATTCACTCATATGTCGATTTACTAACTGACCTTCATTTCCATCTCCATCTCTGATCTACTCAGAAATCCCTTCAAGCAATCACCTCAACTCTGTTCATCTCTTCACAACTCTTCTTATCCTTTTACTTATGTTCATCAGTCAATAACATCAACCTCTTCCACCACACTTTACAACCCATAATTAGGTCATCCTTATACCTCCTTAATCAGGTAGATTAATCTTTTTCCACTTAATCTCTTCCATAGATATTAGGTTTAGGTCAAATTCATCGAGTCCTCCCATCATTTTGTTCTTCTCCTTTTCCTTCTAAAACACATCCTCAAACTTCTCCTTGAATCCATAGAAAAATATTTAACCATGCATTAAATGCTCCATACCATTCATTAATAATGTCAACACATTTTACATATCCCAAGAATTCAACTATGTCAGTTGGGATTCTCAATTCCTTCACAAACTACAAATTACTGACACTCGGTCAATACTATGTTCATCTTTTCGATCATCACTAGACAACTCGATCATTGCTAATACTTTTCTTCTTGGCTAACATTGTCTTTGCTCAGATAATTTTCTAACACTCAACAATTACTGATGCTGAGTTGACACTAACATTTTCTCATCTTATACTAGCACTCGGTCAAGACTAGCATCACTCAGCTTAAACTGAATTTCTTCTCTTTTTCTTGGTTAAGCCTATGCTTCAAATCTATTGACTTCTTCACTTAGTGTTAAAGATAAAAAACACATTACCTTGTCAATGTACAAACTAATCAAGTACCCATTGTAGTATCACATAATTCAATCTTTCCTTAGGTCCTCTTTTTATCTCTTCTTTTCATATCCTCTTCCTCAATCAAAAGATATATTACTATACTAGATAGAAACTATCTTGCCAGTTAAGGATTGAAATGAATGACAATATAATAATTATTTCAATTGTAGTTTCCAACAATCTCCCTCTTTGGCATTGATGGAAACACCACATGGTCTACCATACAATCCAAAATGTATGAAAATGAAGCAACCTTTGTCAACTCTCTCGGTATCAGATCTTCATTAATATCCTTAGCCTCATTCTGATTGTCATTCAAGTATCAACTCCCTCTTTGATACATTTTTCATTGTTTGTTCAATAGTTTATTGAATATCTCCCTCATGTTTACTCATGACAACTCCTTCTCTAAGTTTCTCCCTCTTTCTGTATTTTCTCCCTCTTTGAAAAAAATGCCAAAGACATTCACCTTCACCATGTATATATCATCATTTATTTTCTTTGAATACTATTACTCCTTCTATCATCTTTCTTATGATTGGTCAACATCTAGTGCTTTCCTTCTCACAACTCTAAGCAACTCCTAAGGTGTGACCTTCTTTGCATAAATTTGTCAGTTTTGATTAGTATAGTTGATGCAATTATCCTATATGTTACTAGGTAGCCTCAGTTAGGGAATCACCCCTAATTTACCTCTTGGGTATTCATGAACATTCTTAGGTAATTCTTTTGTGAATATATTTGCTAATTGTTCCTTTGTATTCACATATTCCAATCTCACTTCTTTGTCTTGAACTATCTCTCTCAAGTAATGATACTTGATATCAATATGCTTACTATTAGAGTGCATTACATGATTCTTTTATATATTAATAGTACTTGTGTTATCATAGAAAATAACAATAGGATTAGTGATTTCCTCCTTCATACCTTTTAATAATCGCTTGGTCCACACTAAATTTGAACAATTCACTACTACTGCTACATATTCAGCTTCTACTATAGATTGGAAACAACATTTCTAGTTCATTCTTGTCCAATAGACTAATCTCTTTCCTAGAAAGAGTGCACCACTACTTGTGCTCTTTTTTTCATCCACATTTCCTGCCCAATGTGTATCAGTGTACAAAATTTTAGTTCAAACTTGTCATTCTTCTTGTAATACAATCCATAGTCCTTTGTTCCTTTTAGATATCTCAATATCCTTTTTACAGCCATCATGTGACTCTCCTTAGGATTTGTAGAAAATAATGCAACAATCCCAACTGCTAGGGAAATATCTGGTCTATTATGGACAACATATTATAACTTTCCAATCATTTACTTGTACAAGGTTTTATTCACTTCAGCTATATCATCAGTTTTTTATAGTTTTTGTCCAATAGCCATGGATGTACTTACTAGTGTAGAATATTTCATACCAAAATTTTTTATTATCTCTTTGACATAGTTAGATTGTGTAATATAGATACCTTTCTTCATCTAATAAACTTGCAAACCAATAAAGAATTTGATCTCACCAAACATAGACATTTCAAATTTAGTTTGCATCTCATTTTCAAAAATATTTTAAATAGGGCATCTTGTCCTCCAAATATGATATCATCAACAAAAATTTCAGCTAAAAATATCCCTTTACCTTTTCCAGTCTTCAAATACATATTGTTGTTATTTGTCCTTACAAATCCAATCTTTATCAAATAATTATCCAGTTTCTCATACTAGATACTCTAGAGGCTTGTTACAATCCATTTAATGCCTTATGTAGTTTACCAACCATGTTCTTCTTGTTTGGGTCAACAAATACTTCTGGCTCTTCAATGTTTGCTTCTTCTTCCAGTATTCCATTTAGAAATGCAGATTTGACATCCATTTGATACACTTTGAATCCTTTAAAACTTGCATATGTAAGTAGAGTGCTCACTCCTTCCAATCTTGAAACTAGGGAAAATGTTTCCCCATAGGAAATTCCTTCTTCCTGTGCATATCCCTTGCATGCTAGTCTAGCTTTATTTCTAGTCACTTCTCCATGTTCATTTAGCTTATTTCTAAACACCCACTTTGTTCCAATAACATTCTTGTCTTCTGGTCTCGACACTAGTGTCCAAGTTTTTTTTGTTTCTATCTACTCTATTTCTTCATTCATGGCTTGGATCCAATCTTCATTCTCTAAATAATATTTCATTATTTTGGGCTTAAATTCATATAATAATCACATTTTATCTTTCAACTTACTTCTTGTCATAACTCCATATTCCTTGTCTCCAATGATTTGTTCTGGCTTATGTTGTCTTCTTGCGTACTGTGTCAATGTCAGTTTAGATCTCCTTTCTTCTTGTTCTTGGTCTTTAGGTTCATCTTCTAGATTCTCTATCTCCTCTGCTAATTATTCAAAAACATCCTTATGATGCTTGACATCTTCTTTCTATTTGTCGGCAGGTTCATGTTGTTGCTCAACATCGTTGTTTTTAGTTTTAGGTTTATTACTGCTCTCTCCTTCTTCCATGTATACAAAAGATCTGTAATCTTTAGATTCTTTCTTACATTCAAGTTCATTCTATTCTACATATTCATCAACTCTAACATTTTCACTTTCCACAACTTTTTTGATTTGTACTCGGTTCAAGGTATATATAGTTGTACTTACAACTTCTCTCCAGCAATTTTGTGCAACATTCTTCTCTATCATCATTGTTCTAGCACAATCCATAATTGATCTACTTCTTCTCTCTACTATACCATTCTGTGGAGGTTTCCTTGGTGTAGACATTTGTCTCTTTATTCCTCTATGATTACATAATATGTTGATCTCATTTGATATGAACTCTCCACCTTTGTCAAATATCAAACATTTCAAGCTTTTACCCGTTTCTTTCTCAACTTTTTCTAAATACCACTTAAACAACTAAAAGGAATCATATATCTCTTTTAGAAACATCACAGTCATCATTCTAGAATAGTCGTCAATAAACATAATGAAATATTTATCACCATGCAATAACTTTGCACACCCATAGGTCCATAAAGGTAAGTATGAACCAATTCCAAAATATTATCATAATCATATGTCTTGCTCTTGAAACTAGACTTTGTCATTTTTTCCAATTGACATTGTTTACACATCACATTATCAGGTTTCTTCAATCTTGGTAAACATCTAACTTTCTTCATCTTACTAATATTTACCAAATTGTCAAAGTTCACATGACACAACCTCTTGTTCCATAACCATACATCATCAAATTGTGAAAACAAACATGTTTCCTCAAATAGGTCTAGATAGAACAAATTACCTCTTGTCTATTCTCTACATCCAACTATTTCACTAGTAGCATCAAATATTTTAGCCTTTTTGTGATGAAATTCAACTTAGTAACCAATACTGTTCAACTGTGCAAAACTCAACAAATTATAGTTAAGACCTTCAACATAATAAGAATTTTCACATCTAATCTTATCAGTTAATCTTATTAATCCTTTTCCTTTCATAATACATGGTGCATCATTACCAAACTTAACACTTTTGCCTTTGTAATGATTTAAGATTTCAGACCTTCTTTTATCACCAGTCATGTGATGTGAGAAACCACTATCAATAATTCATTTATCACCTTTACTCACATATGAAATAAGTTCATTTTTCTCATCTTCATCAGAATCATCTTTCATAGCAACATAAACAACTTCTATATCACAATCATCAAATTCACTAGTTTCACTGTCAATTTCTTCTTCAACAATATAACATGATTTCTTACCTTTGTCTTTGTATTCCTTGTACCTTATGTGATCTCTATCATTTCTCTTGTCTTTATACTTATTTTCCCTTATTTCATCTTTGTCAGTCCTGTTAGAGCATCTTTCTATAATATGGACAACTTTGTTACATAAAAAATAGATTATAGGAAGTTTACCTTTGAATTTTCCTTTTCCTCTCAGTAGCCTTCTATCCATAAGTGCCTCAAGAGCATCTAGATCATTGTCAGAAGTATAACTATCACTGTTAGAGTGAGTGTCCCTATTCACATATCTTTATATTAATTTCTTAGACTTATGAAGAATTATTTGAGACTTGAATGTGGATTCAATGTTGTGAGTAGTAAAATTATCAAAATTAGACAACTGAAAAGAAGTAAGTCTACCAAAAAGACCTTCCAAAGTTAGGACATTATGAAGAGTATATCTTGATTCTTGTATAGAAGAAACTCTTATAGCATAGATAGGAAGTAAAGTTATCAAAAGTTTGCTAATAACAGTATCATCATCAATGTTTCCATTAGCTCCTCTAATAGCATTCACTACCTCTTTAAATTTGCCACAATATTGAACAATGCTTTCACCTTCTTACATTTTCATTTCATCAAACTTACCTCTCAAACTTTCAGATTTGGCTCTTAGTACATGTGTCCCCACCATAGATAGCTGCTAGAGTGTCCCACATTTACTTTTCATTACTACATTTCTTGATGTCTTTAAATTCAGAATAGCTCAGGGTTGATGCGATCTCCATCATTGCCAGATTGTGTTCTTTTTTTTCATTCATCTCCTTGGTAGTCATAGGTGTAGTAGGTTGTACACATAGTCATTTTACACAGTGTGTTTCACCGAATCACCAATACTAGCTAGGTGCAATTTCATTAAACTCTTCCATACAGGGAAGTTCTCCTTGTTCATCTTTGGTACCTTCTTTTTGTGCATCTTGATCATTAGCTTCAAGTACCTTTAAACTTTCTCCTTTCAAGCACTAGCAAGTATGATACCAATTGTTAGAAAGATTTAGAATAACTGAGAGGGGGAGGTGAATGAGTTATCCTCAGGTCTAGATGTACAAATTCAACTTTCAAAATCTTCAAAAAACTTAGATCTAATCAACAATTCACTCGGTCTCTATTGAATAAATTAGTAACACAAAAATTGTAGTCCACTATCCAAAAGTAATCAACTTATAGAATATAAAACTTTCAACAACATTCACATCAGATAACATTCACACAAGTATAACACTAGGATTTAACATGGAAACTCAATATGGGAAAAACCAATAGTAACATGCTACTAATTTTCACTCTTCTGAAATGAGTTCTGTGAGAAACCAATCATGTTAAAGGTTTACAATACACACTATTAGGTGTGACCCTATTAAGAGTGGCCTAGTTAGAGGGCTTAAGAAAATTCCATTAGAATGTCACCTTGATTAAAGGTTTTACAATGTGACTATTAGGTCAATCTTCATTAAAGGATTTTGACTGATATAATGGTTAGAAAGTAACAGTAGATTCTAATATGAAATATACAACTCACTTTACAAATATAGATCCAATTCTCCCATATGTGCATTTATTGACTAGCCGTCATTTCCATCTCCATCTATGATCTACTTGGAAATCCCTTCAATCAATCACCTCAATTCTATTTAGCTATTCATAGTTTTTCTTAGCCTTCTACTTAGGTTTATCAGTCAATAACATCAACCTCTTCCACCACACTTCATAACCCACAATTAGGTCATCCTTATACCTCCTTGATCGGGTATATTAAACTTTTTTCACTTTATCTCTTCCGTAGATCTTAGGTTCAGGTCAGATTCATTGAATCCTTCCATCATTTTGTTCTCCTCCTTTTCCTTCCAAAATACATCCTCAAACTTATCCTTGAATCCATAGAAAAATGGTTAACCATGCATTAAATGCTCCATACCACTCATTAATAATGTCAACACATTTTACATATCCCAAGAATTCAACTATGTCAGCTGGAATTCTCAATTCCTTCACAAACTGTAAATTATTGACACTTGGTCAATACTGTGTTCATCTTTCTAGTCATCAATAATGCTTTTCTTCTCAACTAACACTTCCTTCACTTGGTTAATTCTCTAGCACTTGGAAATTACTTATTCTTTCTTGACACTAAAATTTACTCAGCTTATAGTGGCACTTAGTCAACACTAGCATCTCTCAGCTTAAACTGAATTTCTTCTCTTTTGCTCGGTTAAGCCTATGGTTCAAATCTATTGACTTCTTCACTTAGTGTTGAAGACCAACAATACATTACCTTGTCAATGTGCCAACTAATCATGTACCCATTGTAGTATCGCATAACTCAACATTTCCTTAGGTCATCTTGTTATCTCTTCTTTTCAAATCCTCTTCATTAATCAAAATATATAGTACTCTACTAGATAGCAAGTGTCTTACCAGTTAATGTTTGACATCAATGACAATATAACAATTGTTTCAATCATAGTTTTGAATAGATCATATGACTAAGATTAATAAAAAAAAAATATAATAAATAAGATTAAGAGGAAAACAAATCTCTATATAAAGGATGAAATTGTATGGAGAAAGTGCTAGCAAGTTGAAGGGTTGTTGAGTCACCGACTGATGCTATGAAGAAGGAAAAGGTTGAATTTTAAGTCAGAAAGATAATTTTGATGAATTTTTCAATCTAGTGCAAAGTGAAGGATTGAAGTAAAGACAAAGAGCACACAAAGGATATGATTATACAAAAGGTAGTTGTAGATTTACTAGTCAATTTGTTCACTATTGATTATTAATGTTTGTAATAGTAAAATCTCTTAACCAGGTAGACCTAACAGTCTTACTATAAATCCTTGAAAGAGGTAACATTATAGAAGAGTGTTTGATTCAAAGACCTTTAACAAGGCCACTCCTAATAGGGTGAAGATCCTAATAGATATGAGTAAAATCCCCTAATAGGGTCACATTTAACAATGTGTATTGTAATCTTTAATCAAATTGGCTTTTAACCGAGCATACTTTAGAAGAGCATTTCTTAGCGGGTGACAATTCCCACTGTGGTTTTACAAATTGGGTTTTCATGTTAAATACTAGTGTTATATGTGTTGAATGTTTACTTTGAATGTTTTTAAATTAAAGAAAAAATAGGTTTTATAGGGACTTGAAACCTGAATAGTTATAAAGGAAGATAAGGCAATAAGTTCACCAACAAAGAGAAGTCAAAAGAGAAAGTGGAAACAAATAGCAAGGACCGACTAAAACCTACATCACAAGAAACAAAAAGAGAACTAGAAAAACCAACCAGTTACTGCCACCCTTTCAAAATCTAGATGAAATATTCCATCTTTTTCTCCAACTCTATTATTTTTTTAACATTCTCCTTGAGCTCCAAAATATCCTTGCTCGAAGAGGTGTTCTGGCTTATCTTCTTTCTGGTTATGGACCTTGGGCCTTTCCCCTTAGTAGTAGGATTCTGCATAGCATCCCATTCCTTATTCTCCAACATGTCAACCAATGAATGAATATTATTGGTAGTGGACTTCATGCCCTCCATGGAATGCTTGAGCAAGTTTTCTAGTGTGTTCTCAACACATTCAGTCCTAGCCATTAATTTAATAGGGGCATAGAAATATTGAGAGTGGTCATAGTCCTTACCCCTATTATTATCTTTCTCTAGAAGATTGTGATACTTAGCCTCAAGAATAGTATTTCGTGCCTTAAGCTTCTCAATTTCCTAATAGCACCATTTTTCATTTTTGAAAGAAAAGAGATCTCTAACTTTAGCTATGTGTAAGAAGCCCAAATACAAATCCTCCTTATTAGTGAGATCCTTCATTGTCATCATTATGTAGGAGCATCTTGGGGTAGTTGGAAATCCTATATCAACCAAAAAATATGTTTGTATTTGGTTTTAGGATTTATGCGATATCTTGGTTGGAGACCTCAGATTCTTAGTCTCTTTGTGTTAGTTCTTGGTTATAAGCTTGCTTGGCCTCACTGATGAAGCTTGGTGGCTAGTGGTCACTCTGTGTCAATTCTTGGTTGGGAGTTTGCTTGGCCAACTAGTGCATTTAATTTGGGTTGCACTCATCATGTTATGGATTGACCATTGGACATGTGGGGACCTAAATATGGTGTGTTTCATTCTTCTCTATGGTTCTAATGACCTTTTGAAGGCCTACATGAACACATAAATATTGAAAAGGCTATTTGAGAGTCGTATGATGTTTTGTAGTTAATTATTGTTGTAAGTTGACTTGTGGCTGAGTAGTATATAAGGAAGGTATGGGTAGTGTTTAGGCAAGGGGGAGAGAGATAGGAAGAATCAAGAGAATTTTCTAAGGGATAGTAGATCAGATAGTATTTCTAATATTTTTAATTGTAGAGCTAGTAGTTTGAGTGTTTAGAGATAAGGAGATTGCTTGGTAGCTTGCAAGATCAAGTTTAGATCTGCCTTTGTGTTCTACCACTTTTTGACATGTTGTAGAGCTAGACTAGCTAGGATCCTTGTTGACCTTGTTATAATTTTGATGAAATTGGCCATAACCAGGAAGGCCTTATAGCATGACATGTTAACTATAAGCTTGGTTATTGATAATAAAGAGTTTTTTTTTATTATATATTCATTGTGAGTTGAAATTCCACTGTATTGTTTATATTGGCTGCAAGGGTAGGACTATCCTTAATTGGATCCGCCATCCTTGACTATGTTAGGTGGTATTACTACCTAAGTTTGATCTTGTTGGGAAGAAGTTGACCTTGTTGAGCTAAAGCTTGATTGGGTTGATTTGTGCTAAAGTTAAGTTTCATTTAGAGGTCTATGTTACAAATCCATGTTCCTGGACTTGTCAAATCCTGGTTGATTGTTCATGTAAGGTAGCAGGCAGTGATTTGATTTGAAAACACTTCGAAGATTGTCACAAGGTGATCAAATTTTGGTTTTTTGTAGAGGATTTTCAAAAATATTTGGAAATTCATGTGAGAATATTAGACCCTAGGGCAATTGAAGATCTCTATGAAGATGTGGAAACAAGGACAGTAGAGAAATTGAAATTAGATGTCAGATCTGAGATAATGTCAATGAAAAATGAAATGGTCACCAAGATTATGTGGGCTATTGTTGGTATGTCAAGGAAACTTCAAACTGATGATGGTTATGAGGAAGTTGTTAAAGATTTTGAAGCTGCTAGATCTATTTTTGATGACGGAGTTGACCGGATAGATAGATCTGGTGGAGATAGAACTGGTCAGTTACAAAGACCTAGATCTTGGTTAAGTACATCTTAGCAAATGGAAGTTTATAATTTCTTAGGTACATTGAAACCCAAGGACTTGATTGATTGGATCAGTGAGTTAGAAGATTAATTTGAGGTAGAAGACATTGAAGATACTCTTAGAGTGAGGTTGGCACAAAAAAAATTGAAAGGACATGTTGTATTATGGTGAAAAGAATTGAAGAAATACAGACATGAAGAAGGTGAAATGAAGATCAATCGGTGGAGGTTGATCATGGCAAAATTGAAAGTTAAGTTCATCCTTTCTAATTATAAAGTTCAGTTGTTTAAGAAATTGAAGAATCTAAAACAAAAGGAAATGACTATGGAAGATTATACCAAGGAGTTTTATAAGTTAACAATTCGGTTTGGGCATAGATAACTCTCTAAATAAAAGGTGGTAAGGTATGTTAATAGCTCAAAATTCAATATCTAGGATGAGATTGGTATGTTGAAGATTGGTTCAGTAGAAGATTATTATCAATATGCCTTGAAGACAAAAGAGAAGCTAAATAGAAGAAATCATGGTAATTTCTGAGGGAAGTAAAAACAAGAACAGTTGGTGAAAGACAAATCGAAAGATGAATATGAACTGATACCTATTGAACTAAGGAGAAGAGTAGGCAGAGGTGGATTCAAGGGTACTTGTTATGATTACGGTGAAGAAAAACAATGATCATTTGAATTTTTCCACCCAAATAAGAAGCTCAATAATAGCAAGAATGCTATGGTAAATGAGAACATAGTGAATGAACCTAAGGTAGAGTCAAAAAGCTTGTTTGTTTGAAGATCATTGCTTGGTACTAAGATGGAACCTTATTAGAGGAGGAATTTGTTTCGAACTCGGTGCAAGTCAAGAGGTAAAATTTTTAATGTGATTGTGCATAGTGATAGTACTGATAACCTGGTTATTGAGGAGATGGTTCAAAAAATTATTTTGTAGAGGGTGAGGCATCCTTATCGTTATAAGATTAGTTGGGTACAAGATGAATATGCTCTAGAGGTAAGGGAACAATATTTTTTTATTTTTAGATTGGATAGTATGTTGATTAGTAGTTATATGATATTGTGGACATGAGGTCTAGTCACATATTACTTGGTAGAACTTGGAAGTATGATTGTAAGGTTCTACGTGATTGTGCCAAGAATGCATTTACTATTGAGAAGTATGGAAGGAAGTTTTCCCTAATGCCTTTGCAGGATACAAAACTCGGTGAGAGGAACCTGAGTTTTAGTAGGAAGAGTGAATTGAAGGATTCTAAAAGGATTAGTGATCTGAATGGAAGACAAACTTGTAGCATACCGAGGAAGGATTTGAAGAGGAAAAGACAAAAGAAATAGAACTAAGGAAAATGTGTTGTGGACTTGAAGGACATGTATATCAAGAGCTAGTTTAGGATTTATGTGTTGAATCCTGAAACATGTTCATTGAGCTACTGAGAACATCTTTTCACATCTGGGGTTTCTAATGCATGAGCATCCTAGGGTAATTAGAAATCCTATATCAACCAAAAAATATGTTTATGTTTGGTTTTAGGATTTATGTGGTACCTCGATTGGAGACCTGAGATTCTTGGTTTCTTTTTGTTAGTTCTTGGTTGTAAGATTATTTGGCTTCATTGATGGAGCTTGGTGGCTGGTGGTCACTCGGTGTTAGTTCTTGGTTTGGAGTCTTCTTGGCTTCACTTACAAACTTGTTGATTTGCTATATTTATTGCTCAATTGAGGAGTTAGGTGCTTAGTTACCAACTCAGTTTTGGTGTTATGTTATGAAGTGGTATTGGCACTCGATGTTCTTATTGACTGACTTGTTTGTTTGGAGGAATCAACTTGGCTGACTAGTGCATTTAATTTGGGTCTTTCTCCTTAAATTATAGATTGATCATTGGATGTTTGGGGACCTAAATCTCACATGTTGCATTCTTCTATGTGGACCTGATGACCTTTTGGAGGCCAACATGAAGAAATAAATATTGTAAAAGCTATTTGAGAGCTGGCTGATATTTTGTAATTAATTATTGTTGTAAGTTGACTTGTGGCTAAGTAGTATATAAGGAAGGTGTGGGCAGTGTTTTGGCAAGGGGGAGAGAGACAAGAAGAAATAGGAGAAGATTTTCCTAATGGATAGCAGATCAGATAGTATTTTTGATACCTGTAATAGAAGAGCTAGTAGTTTGAGTTCTTGGAGACAAGGAGATTTATTGGTAGCTTTCAAGCTCAAGTTTAGATATGCCTTTGTGTTCTACCAATTTTTGACATGTTGCAAAGATGGACTAGCTATGATCCTTTTTGATCTTGTTGTAATTATGATGAAATTGGTGATAACTAGGAAGGCCTTACAGCCTGACATATTGACTGTAAGCTCAGTTATTGTTAATTTAAAGAGTTGTTCCTGATTATATCTTTGTTGTGAGTTGAAATTCCACTGTGTTGTTGATATTTGTTATAAGGGTTGGACTTTCCTTAATTGGATCTAGCATCCTTGACTGCATCACATCGACATTGAATCTTTTGTATTTGCATCCTCCTATCTAATATCCTTCCCTTTATTTTCCTTAGCCAACGTCTTAGCACAATTGAGAATGTTTAAATCCTCTCCTTCTAGCTTGTTCTCACACTTTTTTTTACCCTCATCCTTGTATCCCTCATCAATGGTGTCCTTCATAATAGTTTGGTTATTATTTATCCTTCTTTTGGTGTCCCTATCTATTTTATGTGGCATATCCACCATTTCATGTTGTTCCTCCTTACTAACCAGACTATTTTCCATGAAAGAAAGGTCAAGGTCAATAATGATAGTTTTAGCTCCCTAGTTAGGAAGAAAATACATAAAAGGATCTTCCCTTATACCCTCAACAAAGCCCTCCTCATTTCTAGCTATATCCTCTTTACCTTCAACTTTAATTTTTTCAGCTTCATCATCCCCTGTGTCCTATGTTTCCTCTATAATATACTTCCCAAAAGGCTTAGATCTCTCCTTCTCATCCATGGGAGTATCCCCAGAAGAAAAACTCTTTCCCTCCACTTTCAAACCCTTTCTCTTCTTTCTCCCCATTTTATTTTTACTAAAGCTCAAAAATTCCAAATCTTCATCTTCAGTAGATCCATCATTAGAGTTCATCTTGCCACTCTCTGAGGTCACCGAGTACTCAAAAAAAACTTTCTTCTTCTTCTTCAAAGACAAAGAAGGGTTTTCCTTCATCTGAGAGTCAATATTTTTGGTTCTTTTAGCTAGTGATTCATGGGTATGTGCAAGATCATGAGGGGCCAAAAAGTGGCAATGTAAAAAAATCCACTTTTCACTCATCCAAAAGCACATGAAAATTCTTGTTGACTTTTGAGTAGGCCTGGGTGTTAGTACACCTAGGAAAAGCTGACACCAAAGCACAGGCCTAATTGTGTACCAGATATGATATTGGGTACCTGAAACCTATGGCATAAATCAAAACCCGTGAGTCATTTTCCTCATTTCTACTCACATTTTGGGTTTTGAAAATGGCTTGAAATATCATATACACAATATTTTTGGGTATCTGATTTTTGCAATAACAAATTTGATCTCTGCACTATACGATAAGTACATTCTTTGTAGAATTTGATTGTTTTATCTCATTTTGATGCTAAATGTAGTTTTTTTTGGTTGAAATAGGGTTTTGTATTTATTTTTGTAATAATATATGAAATCAAATTGAAATTTAGATTTTTTTTTTATTTAATCAGGCATGGCTAACAACAATGAAGAAAATAACCCTCCCATACCAAAGAACGATCCCCAAAACAATCCCCCGTTTCAAAACCCGCCATCTTTACGAGATTTGATACAAGATAATTTGAACACAATGTGGGGTTTCCAAAACACATATCATAATATACCTACATTAGGTCCCATGCTTGCCACATTAAATACTATTGTTCAAAATATTGACACACTAACGTAGCAACATAATGCTGCTCTTCATTGGTGTGATGATATGCATGCCCAATTTGATGACAGGCTTGACCATGATGGGATTGTAGCCCTTAATATAAGTAAGGAAGATATAGCCTCTCTTATTGTGAATCCTAAAATTGGAATACCAGTTGACCCTAAAAAGTCCAAATTATCAATAAAATGGTGCACAAATGAAGCAATGTGCACACACTTTTGGGATCCCTGGTGGATTGTTTTTGATAAACCACCCCATAGCAATTTGGAGCTCCCTTTCTATTTCATAAAAAATTGTATATTGAGTTTGTGCCTGGTTACAATGTTAATTATTGGAGTATGAGGCCCAACATGGACATAGGAGGAGGAGCTCCTCAGACTAGGCCATTTTACCAGCGCAAAAAGGCCACTACCTTTGTCCCGCCCACTGATGTCTCACCCCCTCCTTGAGTGCAACATCCTGATATCATTGCAAAGGCTACCTCATAGACTATTAGGGCCATTCATTTACTGAGTGATCAGTTGATCATGAAGAGCAGGTCAGTGTTGCCTCCTAGTGTGGATGACGCTAGTGCATCGACATCCCACTGGAGTTCACATGTATGCGAGCCCCATATTTGCATTATATGCAGAATATGTGCCTCGTACCACTTACTAATGTTGATACATATCAGTATGTTATTGATGAGGAGGATGTAGGAGATGTAGCTGCAGAGGCTGCAACACCTCATGGAGCATCTACATCTCATGAGAGTGCTCAGGAGGTGTAGGCAGAGCCATGGACTCCTGTTGATACAGTAAGAGTAAACATTATAAATAAATTTGTCACATGACTTATTTAATTAATTAATTTAGATTAGTTTTAATGATTGCACGCACTTATGTATATATATTTTTCCCATTTATGTTTAGTTGATGACATAGGAGGAGTTGAGATAGGTGGATGAGTCCACAGCTTTAGCCATTTCATTTGGCCTTCATGCCTATACATTATATTATAAATTATGTACCCATTAGTTTTCTTTATATCATTTGGTGTACATTTTTAAATATCTATCAAATAGAGCAATAAAATTCATACATTTACTAATATATTGTCATCTTATTGTACTCTTGCAGACTATAACTGATGTCAATGGGGGGCACAAGGGGGTTCCTTTATTAGGTGTCGACAAAGGAAAGGTAATTAATTGTTTAAGATTAATTATGCATGCATATGTATGCCACTTGTGTGTACGTAATAAATATTTTACTTGAATTTATTGTATAGGGTGTGGCTATCGATGATTTTTTGACTCAGGTTCAGGAGCCTAGGCTGATAGGCATCTCAATTTGGAGTGATAGTCTGATTGTACGTAGACTTTTACATATTGTTATTTGTATTTTTTAACCAAGGTTGTTATGATGAAGTACATTTATATATAATTGACAATCTTTTTACTCTCATAGGTTACTCCTAGTGTGAGGGAGGGCCCATGAGAATCTTTCATATCTTTGTTGACCCAACCCACTATTCCAGAGGAGGGATCACTAGATGTAAGTTTTAATTTTAGTTCAAATCATGTCATATTTTGTAGATTTATTACTCTATGTTGCACCACTCTACTAATCTCATTATTGCAAATATATATTTATAGGTCAGAGTTGGTATTATTGGCATGGTCCCTTTGCTACCAAGGACTTATGCTAGGACACTTGATCGTGGTAGGTGACCGAGAGGCCAGGTACAAATATTTGTATTCAATTATAATTTTAATTAAATTAGTGTTTGAACTATGAATTTTATACATACACACACACACACACACACACACACACACACACATATATATATATATATGTACAAATCATATAACATAAGCAATCTAACTTGAGTTTGAACTCATTTTTGATGCAGGATCAATCAGAGCCTAACACTTCTTCAAAGAGGCTACATTTTGATGATCCCCCTATGGCATAGGATGTAGTTTTAGTTTTGTGGTCATTTAGAGATGCCACTTGGCACATTATGAGATGGCATATATGCCACATTGTACACCTTAAAACATTGATTTTGTAGACATTTTTAAATGGCATGTGCCATATTTGTATATGGAGATACTTTTGATACATTTGATACTTTCTATATATAGAACATGTTCATTTTTATGTTATATTTGCATCATCTTTTGTATACATATTTATTATTCATTTTTACGGAATTGAATGGTGAAGTTATATTTTGACTATGATTATCATTATGATTTAAATCATACCTTGTTGAAGTTACATTTGTTTTTATTTACTTTGGAATACCTTGTTCATGGAGCTTATTATGTTTGAGGTTTAACTTCTATAAATTTTCTATGTTCTTATGTTTCATATCATTATATATACTCACTTGAGCCACTTAGTACTACATTGTTACAATACTATGTATATAATCACTATGTATATAACTCATCATATTGGGGTTTACTAAATGCACAAAGAAATGTAGCACTTGTATTGTTAGGTCACTTGGGTCGAGCATGGTCGTGAGCATTCTAGTGACTCTGTGGGAGGAATGGGGTTGTCACTGACATTTACCCATCTAACCAAAGTCGATGGAGTAGATTGTTTGATGCAATGTCAGATGGTTTGAAAGATACGTTGTTGAGCCGCTTTCAACTGACCCTCATTGCAAGTTTTGGCATCGACTGAGATCATCTTGCCAAATGCAAACAAAGTTGAATTGCCCAAAATTGAGAAAGGTTATTGTAGACCTTGAAAACATGATCCTGTATCCCCTGATAGTTTGTTGATACCTATCATGAGGTCTAAGATATGAGCCCCAAAATATTGCTGCCCAATCGTGCTTAGTGCACCTTGGGGTCACTTGGGTCAAGCGTGGTCTCAAGCATTCTAGTGACTCTATGGGTGAAACAAGGTTGTCACTGGCATTTACCTAGCCAACTAGAGCCAATGGAGTAGATAGTTTGATGTAATGTTAGACGGTTTGAAAGATATACTGTTGTGCTGCATTCAATTGACCCTCACTACAAGTTTTGGCATTGATTGAGATCACCTTTCCAAATGCAAACTAAGTCGAATCGCCCAAAAATGAGAGAGCTTATTGTAGACCTTGGAAACATGATCTCATAGCCCCTAATAATTTTTTGATACCTCTCATGAGGTCCAAGATACAAGCCCCAAAAGATCACTGCCCCATCATGGTTAGTGCACCTTGTGGTCACTTGGGTTGAGCGTGGTCGCAAGAATTCTAGTGACTCCGTGGGTGGAATAGGGTTGTCACTAGCATTTACTCAGCCAACTAGAGCTGATGGAGTAGACAGTTTGAAGCAATGTCAGATGGTTTGAAAGATACGTTGCTGAGCCGCTTTCAACTGACCCTCACTGCAAGTTTTGGCATCGATTGAGATCATCTTGCAAAATGCAAATGAAGTTGAATCACCCAAAACCCAGAGAGGTTATTGTAGACCTTAGAAATATAGTCGCGTAGCCCTTGATGGTTTGTGGATACCTCTCACAAAGTCTAAGATAGGAGCCCTGGAAGATCGCTGCCCAATTGTGGTTAGTGCACCTTGGGGTCACTTAGGTCGAGCGTGGTTGCGAGCGTTCCAGTGACTTTGTGGGTGGAATAGGGTTGTCACTATCATTTACCCAGCTAACCAAAGCTGATGGAGTAGATGGTTTGATGCAATGTCAGACGGTTTGAAAGATATGTTGTTGAGCCACTTTCAACTGACCCTCACTGCAAGTTTTGGCATCGACTGAGATTGTCTTTCCAAATGCAAACAAAGTCGAATCACCCAAAACTAAGAGAGGTTATTGTGGACCTCACAAACATGATCCTATAGCCCTTGACATTTTGTTGATACCTCTCGTGAGGTCTGAGATATGAGCCCCAAAAGATCTCTACCCAATCATGCTTAGTGCACCTTGGGGTCACTTGGGTCAAGCGTGGTTGCGAGTGTTCTGGTGACTCCATGGGCAGAATGGGGTTGTCACTATCATTTACCTAGCCAATCAGAGTTGATGGAGTAGATGGTTCGATGAAATGTTAGATGGTTTGAAAGATATGCTACTAACCCGCTTTCAACTGACCCTCACTGCAAGTTTTGGCATCGACTAAGATCATCTTGCCAAATACAAATGAAGTTGAATCACCCAAAATTGAGAGAGGTTATTTTAGACCTCAAAAACATGATCTTGTAGCCCCTGATGGTTTTTTGATACATCTCATGAGGTCTGAGATACGAGCCCCAAAAGATTTCTGCCCAATCATGCTTACTACTCTTTGGGGTCACTTGCATCGAGTGTGGTCGCGAGCATTCCGGTGACTCCATGAGTGGAATAGGGTTGTCACTAGTGTTTACTCAGCCAACCAAGGCTGATGTAGCAAATAGTTCAATGCAATGTCAAATGATTTGAAAGATACATTTTTGAGCCACTTTCAACTGACCCTCACTGCAAGTTTTGGCATCGACTAAGATCATCGTGCCAAATGCAAATGAAGTCAAATCACCCAAAACTAAGAGAGCTTATTGTAGACCTCAGAAAAATGATCTTGTAGCCCTTGATAGTTTATTGAAACCTCTCACGAGGTCCAAGATAGAAGCCCTGGAAGATCACTACCCAATATTACTTAGTGCACCTTGGGGTCACTTGGGTCGAGCGTGGTCGCGAGCACTCCGGTGACTCCATCGGTAGAATGGGGTTGTCATGGGTGTTTAACCAGCCAACCAGAGCCAATGGAGTAGATGGTTTGATGCAATGTGAGATGGTTTGAAAGATACACTACTAAGCCGCTTTCAACTAACCCTCATTGCAAGTTTTTTCATCAACTGAGACCATCTTGCAAAATGTAAAGGAAGTCAAATCACCCAAAACTGAGAGAGATTATTGTAGACCTCAGAAACATGATATCATAGCACTTGATGGTTTTTCAATACCTCTCATGAGGTTTGAGCTATGAGCCCTAGAAGATCTCTACCCAATCGTGCTTAGTGCACCTTGGGGTCACTTGGGTCGAGCATTTCGGTGACTCCATAGGTGAAATAGGGTTGTCACTGGTATTTACCCAGCCAACCAAAGCTAATGAAGCAGATGGTTTGATGCAATATCACATGATTTGAAAGATATGCTATTGAGTCATTTTCAATTAACCTCAAAAACATGATCTCGTAGCACCTGATAGTTTGTTGATACCTCTCATGAGGTCCAAGATACAAGCCATAGAAGATCACTACCCAATCGTGCTTAGTGCACCTTGGGGTCACTTGGGTCGAGCATGGTCATGAGAATTCTAGTGACTCCATAGGTGGAACGGGGTTATCATTGGCGTTTACCCAGCCAATCGAAGCTGATGGAGCAAATGGTTCAATGCAATGTCACACAGTTTGAAAGATACACTGCTGAGCCGCTTTCAAATCACCCAAAATAAAGAGAGGTTATTGTAGAACTTAGAAACATGATCCTATGGATCCTAACAATTTTTTGATACCTCTTATGAGGTCTGAGATATGAGCCCTAGAAGATCACTGCCCAATCATGCTTAGTGCACCTTTGGGTCACTTGGGTCGAGCATGGTCGCGAGCATTTCGGTGACTCTGTGGGTGGAATGGGGTTGTCACTGGCATTTACCCCACTAACCAGAGCTGATGGAGTAGATGGTTCGATCCAATGTTACATAGTTTGAAAGATACGTTGCTAAGCCACTTTTAACTGACCCTCACTACAAGTTTTGGCATTGACTGAGATTGTCTTGCCAAATGTAGCGAAGTCGAATCACCCAAAACTGAGAGATGTTATTGTAGACCTCAAAAACATGATCTCATAGCACCTGATGGTTTTTTGATACCTCTCATGAGGTCTAAGATATGAGCCCTAGAAGATCATTGCCAAATCATGCTTAGTGCACCTTGGGGTCACCTAGGTTGAGCGTGGTCGTGAGCATTCTGGTAACTCTATGGGTGGAATGGGGTTGTGACTAGTGTTTACCCTACCAATCGGAGTTGATGAAGTAGATGGTTCAATGCAATGTCACATAGTTTGAAAGATACACTGTTGAGCCACTTTCAACTGACCCTCACTACAAGTTTTGGCATCGACTGAGATCATCTTGCCAAATGCAAATGAAGTCGAATCACCCAAAATTGAGAGAGGTTATTGTAGACCTCAAAAACAAAATCCTATAGCACTTGATAGTTTGTTGATACCTATCATGAGGTCTGAGATACGAGCCCCAGAAGATCACTGTCCAATCATGCTTAGTTCACCTTGGGGTCACTTGGGTCGAGCATGGTCACGAGCGTTCCGATGACTCTATGGGTGGAACAAGGTTTTCAATGGCATTTACCTAGCCAACTAGAGCCAATGGAGAAAATAGTTTGATGCAATGTCAGACAGTTTGAAAGATATGATGCTGAGTCACTTTCACCTGACCCTCACTACAAGTTTTTGCATACAACCCCATTTCGGTGACTCCGTGGGTAGAACGGGGTTGTCACTATCATTTACAATGTCATGAAAGTGAACCACCAACTTATATTCCACAACATTTTCAATAATGAAAAAGTTAACCCTTTTACTCTCCCATGCAAACTCATAAAGCACATCACTTATAGACCATAAAACACATAATGCATTATGGTACACTAGGTAGCCTACAAGTAGTTATATTTTATAGATTGAGTAAGTAGTCCTTGGGAACATATCCTTGTCTATAGTGGAAACAATTAGGTCTTCATTTTGAAACAAGAGAAGAACCAATGGGAAAGCATGCACACTTCTTTTCTTGACCCACTTCCATTGTAATGATTGTTAGTGGTATGTTTGAAATATGAACTGTGAAACTAATCATGATTAAGCTTGTGAAATTTGAACTGTGAAACTTATTATGTTTGACGTTGAACTTTTATAGATTGTTTGAAATGATAAAAAATAATATCCACAAGGGTCACGGAGACTTCCTAGGGATCCTAACATGCGATAAGACCTATTAGGACAACTAGGAAGTCCCCATGACCCCTTTTGACACATTTGAATGCTTAAGTGTGTTTGAAGTGGTTGTAGGACCCCTTAGGACCACTTGAGCATTCCAATATATCCAAATGGGTCACTAGGACTTCTTAGGGGTCCTAACGCAGGATAAGGCCTATTAGGACCCCTAAAAAATCCCCATGACCCCTTTTGACACATTTCAATGCTCAAGTGTGTTCAAAGGGGTTGTAGGACCCCTTATGACACACTTGAGCATTCCAATGTGTCCATAGGGGTCATGAGGACTTCCTAGGGGTCTTGACGCATGATAAGGCCTATTAGGACCCCTAGAAAGTCCCCATGACCCCTTTTCACACATTTAAATGCTCAAGTGTGTTTGAAGTGGTTGTAGGACCCCTTAGGACACACTTGAGCATTCCAATGTCTCCATAGGAGTCACAGGGACTTCCTAGGGGTCCTAACATGTGATAAGGCCTATTAGGAACCCTAGGAAGTCCTCATGACCACTTTTGATACATTTCAATGCTCAAGTGTGTCTGAAGTGGTTGTAGGACCCCTAAGGAAACACTTGAGCATTCCAATCTATCCACAGGGGTCGTAGGGACTTCCTAGGGGTCCTAACAAGTGATAAGGCCTATCAGGACCCCTAGGAAGTCCTCATGACCCCTTTTGACACAATTGAATGCTCAAGTGTATCTAAAGTGGTTGTAGGACCCCTTAGGACACACTTGAGCATTCCAATGTGTCCATAGGAATCACAGGGAATTCCTAGGGGTCCTAACACATGATAAGGCCTATTAGAACCATTAAGAAGTCCCCATAACCCCTTTCAACACACTTGAATGCTCAAGTGTGTCTTAAGGGGCCGTAGGACCCATTATGACACACTTGAGCATTCCAATCTATCCATAGGGGTAACGGGGAGATCCTAGGGGTCCTTGCATGTGATAAGGCCTATTAGGACCCCAAGGAAGTTCTAATGACCCCTTTTGACACATTTGAATGCTCAAGTGTGTCGAAAGTGGTCGTAGGACCCCTTACGACACACTTGACCATTCCAATGTGTCCATAGGGGTCACGGGGACTTCCTAGGGGTCCTAACATGTGATAAGGCCTATTAAGACCCCTTTTGACACATTTGAATGCTCAAATATGTCTGAAGTGGTCATAGGACCCCTTAGGACAAACTTGAGCATTCCAATGTGTCCACAGGGGTCACGGGGACTTTCTAGGGGTTGTAACGTGTGATAAGGCCTATTAGGACCCCAAAGAAGTCCCCATGACCCCTTTTGACACATTTGAATGCTCAAGTGTGTCTAAAGTGGTTGTAGGACCTCTTAGGACACACTTGAGCATTCTAATGTGTCCACAGGGGTCACGGGGACTTCCTAGGGGTCCTAACGCATGAGAAGGCCTATTAGGACCCCTAGGAAGATGACATGGCCCCTTTTGACACATTTGGATGGTCAAATGTGTTCAAGGGGGCCGTAGGACCCCTTATGACACACTTGAGCATTCCAATGTGTCCATAGGGGTCACAAGGACTTCCTAGGGGTCCTAATGCATGATAAGGCCTATTAGAACCCCTAGGAAGTCCCCATGACCCCTTTTGGAACATTTGAATGTTCAAGTGTGTCTAAAACTATCGTAGGACACCTTATGACACACTTGAGCATTCCAATGTGTGCATAGGGGTCACGAGTACTGCCTAGGGGTCCTAACACATGATAAGGCCTATTAGGACCTTTAGGAAATCATGATGACCCCTTTTGAAACATTTGAATGCTCAAGTGTGTCTGAAGACATCATAGGACCCCTTAGGACACACTTGAGCATTCCAATGTGTCTAGAGGGGGTCACGAGGACTTATTAGGGGTCCTAACACATGAAAAGGTGTACTAGGACCCCTAGGAAGTCCTCATGACCGCTTTTGACACATTTGAATGCTTTAGTGTGTCTGAAGGTGTTGTAGGACCCCTTAGGACACACTTCAGCATTCTAATGTGTGCATAGGGGTCACGGGGACTTCCTAGGGGTCCTAACATGTGATAAGGCCTATTAGGACCCCTAGGAAGTCCCCATGACCCTTTTTAACACATTTGAATGCTCAAGTGTGTCTGAAGTGGTTGTGGGGCCCTTATGACACACTTGAGCATTCTAATGTGTCCACAGGGGTCACGGGGACTTCCTAGGGGTCCTAACACATGATAAGGCCTATTAGGACCCCTAGGAAGTCCTCATGACCCCTTTTGACACATTTGAATGCTCAAGTGTTTCTAAAGTTGTGGTAGGACTGCTTAGGACACACTTGAGCATTCCAATGTGTCTAGAGGGGTCACAGGGACTTCCTAGGGATCCTAATGTGTGATAAAGCCTATAAGGACCCCTAAGAAGTCCCCATAACTCTTTTTGACACATTTGAATGGTTAAGTGTGTTTGAAGGGGCCGTAGGACCCCTTATGACACACTTGAGTATTCCAATGTGTCCATAGGGATCATGGGGACTTCCTAGGGGTCCTAACATGTGATAAGGCCTATTAGGACCCCTTAGGACACACTTGAGCATCCTAATGTGTCAAAACGGGTCACGAGGACTTCCTGTACACACTAAATAGTGCACTTCTATAAGTCATTACTTCCAAAGGAATCCATGAATGGGAAACCTTGAGAAAGTGACCTAGAGCTCCCTAGGCATGGAGTCACAAGGATGTTGATGGTGCTCTCAGCTAGAGCTATTGAAGCATGCAACCTTGCTAGTAAACCACACAAAAGGAGATTCAAAGAGATGAGGGAAAGGATGCCAATATCCTCAAGAATCAAGAATGGAAATGCAATGCAACTATGCTAAGAATGAAGATGCAAGCTAAGCTATGAAAGGCAAGTATTACAAATCCTTGCTAATTAAGCTATGTGAGCTAATCTAGAGCATAAAGGAGACTAAGCTAGAAAGGATAAAAATGAAGCTATGATGCAAGAATGAAACTAGAATGCAAGAATGATCTCCAAAAGCTCCAGAGCCTCCAAGAAATCCCGCAGCATAAGATTAGTATTCAAAGTTGGGATTTTAGAATGAGAAAAGAGCTCTCCTTTTAAAGGAATTGAAAAGGAATGGACCATGGAGATTTAAGAGGAAAAAGATTTAATCAATGGTGGATCTTGAAAGAGGGGCAACCCATGTGCACAAATATCCTCCAATGAGAAAATAAGAGTTGACTTTTGTGTTCATATGAGATAAAAAAACCTTTTTCTTCCTTTTATAAAATAGGAATAATGCTTTATTTGTGCAACTTAGGATAAGAGGTAAGTGGGGGCTTTTTATTTAATAAGAGGGGAGGGAATTCCATATAATTAAATAAAGACTTAGGATAAAATGGTTAATCCATAGAAAATAATCAAAAATGATAAAATAGGATTTGATGAAGGAAATTGATATAATTGAAAAATGTTGATTTTTTAAAATATTGATTCAGGGATTTGATAAATTGTTGAATGGGGGCCCAAAGTATAGGTGACCATTTTAGGGTTCATACATTTGCCCCTCTTTGACTAATGTGAGATTGATTTGGGATCACATGTGGTCAAAGAATGGAATTGAAATGTGAGATCGATTTGGGATCACAAAACAATCCAGATGTGTGTTCGATGGATGGGAACACATTAGGACAAAGATAAGGATAAGCTGTCAAAGATAAGATGAAAGAAAAGACCAACATACCTATGAATAGAAGATTGTCAAGTCTCAAATAAGAGATAAGAATCTCAAGGTTTGATTGAAAAATTTGAATCAAGGATTGAAGCTGATAGGTACTGCCCCCTTGAAATTGAAATCAAAATTAGGTAGAAAAGAACAACAAATTAATAAACTTGATCAAGTCATGAGAAATCATAATCGAAGGTGAAAGATGATAGGATAACCATCAAGCAGTGAAGACATGCCCTAGTTTGACTAGGTTTGATTGACAAAGATATAGGATAAAAAAGAAGTCAAACCTCAGAGAGATGGATCAAAAGAAAGTGAATGAAAGACTAGATGGTTGAAAGAGATGGGGATGAAGAAATGAAGATGCCCCAACAAAGATCAAAGGATCAAGCCTCAAAAGGTCAACCAACTATGCAGAAGAAGGATAAATTATGATTTTGATGATCAAGGTGAACTTAGATTTCAATTTCAATCTCGAAAATGGATCCAGGATGTTGAAATTAGCTAGGGGTGCAATTTTTGCACAATTCTGAGGTGTTTTGAAAATTGGTCAAAAAGTCAAAATGCTATAAAAGGGGGTAAAAAGGTCATTTTCAAAATCATTTGTCTTATTATGATTTGAGAATTTTGAGAGCTTAGAGAGAGAAAATGGCCCAGTGAGTAGTGATTCCAGCACACAGGCATTGATTTGAGTGCACCTGGTTGCACAACCGGCCTCCCCAATATGGTGCCCCAATATGTTTTTAGAAAAACTCACCTTTTAAGTCATTTATGAGCATCTATATCATTTTAAAACATGTTTTTAATTATTTTAAAATATTTCAAATTTTAGTCATGCAAAATATCATACGATCCTTATAAAGTATCACACCCTTTTGATAATATCCATCATGCGATAGTTCATGGTTAAAAATAGTATCACATGGGTATTTAATCCAGTATCACATGATATTGGGTGAAATATTATGTGATCCTATGTGAACTATTACACTCAAAGATATTATCGCACTGCTATTGAGGAAAGTATCGTACGATACTTAGTCAAAAAATAGTATCACGCAGTGTAAAAAAATGTGACATGTTTAAAATTTTGAGCACTATGACATGGGTCCAAACAATGTATGCTATTTAAGATGTTTTGTACTAATTTTATACATCCATCATGATATGTTCTAACATCTGGTTTGGGGTTATGGCTTGCAGGAGAACTTTCTTGTGCTCCTCATTAGAGCATCGAGAGTGATTGGGTTACGATGCATCTGAGATCTGGATGATCCAAGATGAGTAGACTTGGGGGAGATAGGCTTTGGTTACTTGCTACAGATGCCCCACATTTGGGAAAATAATGGGTTATTGATAGCATTGGCTAAGAGGTGGCAGAATGAGCATAACACCTTTCACCTACTGACTGGAGAGGCTACTATTAGCTTGGAGGATGTTTATCAGATCCTTCGAGTTCCTAGCCACAAAGATCCTGTAAGTATAATCATGTTTATAAATATGCATAGATGTAAAGTTTCCATATGATAGAAACTAACATGATTGTTTGTTGGCACAGGTATACTATGATCAAGATCTGATTGAGGGACAACAGATCGTGCAGGATATGTTCTAGGACATCACCTTCATTGACAAGCACCTCAGTTGGGATAGGATGATGGAGGAGTACGGTAGGGACTTCCCGGTTCCATGTATAATGTGCTCTATAGTAGCACAGGAACTGATTACCAATAGGAGCCTAAGAGGATTCCCATTGGGCTAGGGTAGGTTGGTGGTAGATCTTATAGTGCACCCATGATAGATGGCATGGGGCCCAGCCATCCTAGTGGATATGTACCATGACCTTCATGAGATCATCTACTAGGAGAGCAGGACTTGGGCATGTGGTGTTTTCTTAGCATGGGTATGGGCATGGGAGCACATCTCCATTATGCACCCACATGTGTAGTTGAGGGAGTGGAGATTCCCCTATATATATAGATATACAGGTTTTATCAGTCGGCCACATAGCGGGGATGTGACTTATTACCACAAGTTACTGGATGAGCTCACCTCATTTTAGTGGAGACCATACAGGGCATGTGAGTAGTGGGATGATCAGGAGTAGGAGTGAGGTTATATGCTATGCAGTCGGCCACTAGTAGGTTGGCACTCTGATATAGTAGAGCATTTTATGATCACCTGGGTCTAGAGATAGTTTGGACGACAGTAGAGGGTGCCCACAGAGACCACCACCTATGCTCGAGTGAGAGATAAGGAGGGATAGGGGTGGTTGTTGATGCTAGATTACCAGTAGGTAGTACATGATAGTGTGACTATATGCAGGGATCCATGAGACTATCTCCCAGATAGGGCAGATGCAAGTGCAGATGCGGTGGAGGCATCCTTTCCCATGATTTACAGTTCCTGATACACAGTCGGTGGCATAGGGTGGTGAAGGGAGTGATAGAGATGGAGGGGATGGAGGAGGTGGAGGGAGAGAAGAGAGTGGATAGAGCTCTAGATTAGGTGGCCAGAAATGGTCACAGAGATAGGGTTCCATAGATGAGGGGGATGACATGGTGATACCATCTCACTGACGAGTGGATGCCAGGTAGGATCAGCCTATAGGGGGAGACGATCTCAGGGCGAGGATCTAGGTTCTAGAGATAGAGATGTAGTAGCTATGGATTACTATAGCCATGAGAGACTAGTAGCTAATTGATCCATGAGCTAAGATAGATTAGTGGGAGAGGGTGGCATAGGCTGATGCAACAAAGTTCCGATGAGAGGCAACACAAGTTGTGTATTATCATGGACTCTACATATAGGCTATACTTGAGGGACAGAGAGTGCCACTCTACCCTGAGAGGGCAAGGAGATCTAATATGGTACCTGATAGGATGGCGGCACCACCTCCACCACCACCACCTCCACATGATGGTGCGAGTCAGACCTAGGGCTAGGATAGATGTATAGAGACATACCCTGGGACATTATCCAGATTTTGGATCCCACATTGTATTTGTATCATGACATTTATCATATATATATGAGATTGACAGGATGTTCGATATATCTTGTGTATTTGTCCCACTTGTGATGGATGCTTTAGTTTTTATATTGTCTTGTCATATTTCTCAAAATGTATGATATATATGCTCGTGTATAATCTCTCTCATAGATGTATGTTTAGTTCTCATGTGTATGATATAGACTCATGTTTCTGAAAATGATCCCTTTATGATATAGATATAATGATAAGATTAACCCCTTATGATGATAGGAAAAGGATGTAATGTGAAAGACAAGGAGTGAAAGACATGATCAAGAAGAGGAAAGGTGAGCGCAGTTGACTGACAGGTCCACGAAAGATGAAAGGAGAGCTCTCTCCATATGCGAGATGCAAGACTAACTATCATGAACCTAAAAATGCAAGCTACTATGAAAAAGTGGTTTACTTGCAAGGTCACAAAGCTTTTAGACTCTAATATTCATCATCGAGTGTTATTGGTAGCGTCACCAGATCATACAATGCACACTAGTATGATTATGTGAATCTGAATATGATCTATATCAGATAGATATGTGGGAATCCCACCTAGGCACCAAAGACATGTAGGTCATGATGACTAGTGTAGTAAGATTTCCTAAGTTTAGTATGGCAATATTATACTCACATCAAGACACAAGGAAAGTCAAGATGACTATAAGTATGCACTTGCAAAAAATAGTCAAGGATAATACCTTGTAGACCCTAATGTCAAGTGGAACAAGCATAAATGCGAATGATAGTTAGGACCTAAAAAATATACCCACAAGAAGAAAAAGAAATAAAACATGTCCTCATGCCCCCAGTCTTCTAGCTCGGCATCATCAAAAACTATTAGGGAGAGAACACTCATCAAAGAAATCATCATAGATAGCACACAAAGAAATAAAGTCAAACAAGTCTCTACGAGTCGAGTGTTTAAGTGCTTGTGTGTAGGTCATAGAGTCAAACTTTGAGTATCACATCTATGAGTGAGAAATACCATATCATGCTAGACTATAGGCAGGATATCTAATAAGTGTTGGGAAACACTTGATGCTAGGGTAGTGTTGAAAAATATAGTTTGGGGTGGTGTTGAAAGACATCGTTTGCAAGAGAATCCTAGAGACCAAAGCTAACATAGTTATGCCCCCTAGACAAAGACAAAGACCAATTCCAGACCAAGGAAACAAGGTCAAGGCATGATGGAAAAAGGTTAAGTGTCAAGAACACATGCTAAGAAATAAGGGTGCAAAGGCCTCAAGTAGCATCTATTTCCAAGTTTTCACTACTTGGAGATTTTTTATTTTTATTTATTTTTATTGATTTTTTCAAAAAAAAATTTGTATTTTTTCTACCAAAGCTCCTATTTCCAAGTTTTCATCAAGGCACTTTTTCTATTTTTTTGAATTTTTTATTTTTTTGTATTTTTTCAGAACTTTATATGCTTTTTAGGATTTTTTCAACATCATATATAAAATTTTTTTTTGGAATTTTTTTAGGATCAATAAAATATGTACAAAGGATGCCCCCAGATAGAATAGGCATCATGGATAGAACTTCTTTAGGTGTAAAACATTGATAGGATCAGGGAGTTGTTCTCCCTCTAGATCAGATAGTAAATAAGCACCTATCCCAAAAGATGCAGTAATAATGTATGGTCCAAGCCAATTAGGTTCAAATTTTCCCTTTTGTTCTCTATGTTGTTGGTTCTTAGGGTTTTCTCGTAAAACAAGATCTCCCACTTGAAATTCTCTAGGGTGAACCTTCTTGTTGAATGCTTTAGACATACACTTTTGGTAAACCCTCATGTGATCAAATGATGCTTTATGCTTTTCATCTAGAAGTTCTAGTTCTTGAAGCCTCATGGCGCGGTAGTCTTCATCTATCACTAGACCTTTAAGAGAGACTCTAAGTGAAGGAATCTCCACCTCTAAAGGTAACACTGCTTCAGCACCATAAGTGAGGGCAAAAGGAGTAGCCCTTGTTAGAGTACAAATACTCATTCTATAGGCCCACAAGGCCAGATTTATCTGTAGGTGCCAATCTCTACTATTCTTGTGAACTGTTCTATGGATAATTTTGAGAATGGTTTTATTCAAACCCTCTGGTTGTCCATTTCCTTGTGGGAATTAAATGGAGGACCAATGTTGTTTTATCTTAAATTTATTGCAAAGATGTTTAAGGTACTTGTTTTTAAACTGACCTCCATTGTCAGTGATTATTTCAGAAGGCACTCCATACTGATAGATGATATGGTTCAAAATAAACAAAGAAACTATCTTGCCTGAGGCAACAAAAAGTGGGACAACTTCTACCCATTTGGTAAAGTAATTAGTAGTAGTGATGATGAATTTGTGTCCACCTGACAAGTTGGGATGAATCTTCCCAACAAGGTCAAAGGCCCAGTGCTGAAATGGCCAATGAGAAATAGAAGGAATAAGCTCCCTACCTGGATCATGTATCAGGTTACTATGTTTCTGACACTTTTCACATGATTTAACAAAAGCTACTGCATCTATCTACATGGTAGGCTAGTAGTACCCATCCCTAAGCAACCTTTAGGCCATGGAAAGAACATTGGAATGTCCTCCAAAAATGCCCTCATGAATGTCATCTAACACTTGGTCAGACTCATCCTTTTCCAAGCACCTAAGAAGTATCCCATCTAAACCCCTCCTATACAAATCACTAGAGATAAGGGTGTGGTGAGAGGCATTCTAGGTCAAGCTTCTCCATTTAGAGTGGTTGACGGTTTCAAGGAAAATGCCATCACAAAGGTATGAGTAAATGGCACCATAGTGGGATGACTTGTGGCCAACAAGGGTACAAACAACTTGGCTTTCTCAGGAGTCATATATAGGATATCATAGATCTTCCACCAGGAATTTGAATCTGGACTCATGCTTCTCTAGCTGAAGAAGTGATGCCAATGTATCCATAGCATCAACTACTTTATTCTCTACTCTAGGGATTTGTTGAAATGTAACAAAGGTGAAATATCGCCTTAATGAATCAACCATTTTCTTATAGGGTACCAATTTTTCATCCTTTATTTGGTATTCTTCATTAACTTGGTTGACTATTAAATGTGAATCCCCATAGATAGGCATCTCTATAATTCTCCACTCTATTGCCATTTTTAGTCCATTTGTCAAGGCCTCATATTCAGCAATGTTATTTGTGCATGGAAATAATAGTTTGTAGGACTTAGGGATTGTGTATCCATGAGGAGAAACAAATAACACTCCTGCTGAACCATTTTGCATGAAAGAGCCATCAAAGAACATCTTACATGTTCTTGCAGTCATGTACATTATGTGCTCATCTAGAAATTCAACTTGAATTGGTGTTTTATTTGGAAAATAAGCAAATTGGTCTACAATGGCTTGTCTTTTTATAGCCTTACGCTCAACATACTCTATGTCAAATTCTGATAGGATCATCATCCACTTAGCAAGTCTACCTATGAGAGAAGCCTTATCAAGAAAATATTTGAGAGGATCAATCTTTGCAATGAGGTGTATTGTATGCACAAGCATGTAATGTCACAACTTTTGAAAAGCAAACACCACCGCTAGGCAAGATTTTTCAATACTAGTGTAGTTAACCTCATATGACACAAGAGTGCGACTGATGTAATATATAGCCCTTTCTTTTCTAGTGTCATCAAGTTGAGCCTATAATGCCCCCAGGGAAGATTCTATTACTGACACATACAATATGAGTGGTTTTCTTGGGATAGGAGGCATTAAGATTGGAGGATTGGCCAAGTATTGCTTGATTTGTTCCATGTTTTTCTAACAATCCTCATTCCAGACACATTTAAAATCTTTATGCAATGTCTTATTGAAGGGTTGAGCTCTATCAACCAGTTGTGAAATGAACCTCCATATAGATTAAAGACATCCTTGAAGACTCCTCATTTGGCTAATGTTTTTGGGAGGCGGCATATCTAATATTGCTTGAACTTTATCTGGGTCCACCTCTATTCCTTTGGCTCAAATGATAAACCCTAGAAGTTTTCCAGAGGTAACTCCAAATGCACACTTTTTTGGATTTAATCTAAGTTGAAACTATTCCATATGATCTAGAATGACCTCCAAGTCACCTAAGTGTGTATTCCTTTTTTTATATTTTGCCAAGGTGTCATCCACATAATATTCCATATTCTTATGCATCATGTCATGGAAGATAGTTGTCATAGCTCTTTGGTATGTAGCTCTTACATTTTTTAATCTAAATGGCATGATGTTCCAACAATAGGTTCCCCATGTGCAAGTGAATGTAGTATTTTCCTAATCTTCAGGAGCTATCTTGATTTGATTATATCCAGAAAAACCATCCATCAAAGAATAGATCTCATAACCCATGGTCATGTCCACTATTATGTCTATGTTTGGAAGTGGAAAATCATCCTTTGGGTATGCTTTATTAAGATCTCTAAAATCTATGCAAATGTGAATGGACTTGTCATGTTTTGAAACTAGTACAATGTTGGATATCCATTCAACATAATCAATGGCTCTTATAAACCCTGCATTGAGGAGTTTTTCTAGTTCATCTTTTTCAATCAAACCTTGAGATTCTTATCTCTTATTTGAGACTTGAAAATCTCCTATTCACAGGTATGTCGGTCTTGTCTTTTACCTTATCTTTGACATCTTATGCTTATCTTTTTCTTCATGTGTTCGCATCCGTCGAACACACATCTAGGTTGTTCTATGATCCCAAATCGATCTCACATTTCAATTCCATTCTTTGACCACATGTGATCCCAAATTGATCTTACATTAGTTAAAGAGGGGAAAATGTATGCACCTTAAAATGGTCACCTAGACTTTGGGCCCTCGTTCAACAATTTATCAAATCCCTGAATCAATAATTTCAAAGATCAACATTTTTCAATTATATCAATTTCCTTGATCAAATCCTATTTTATCATTTTTTATTATTTTCTATGGATTAACCATTTTATCCTAAGTCTTTATTTAATTAAAAAGAATTCCCTCCCCTTTTATTAAATAAAAAGCCCCCACTTACCTCTTATCCTAAGTTGCACAAATAAAGCATTATTCCTATTTTATAAAAGGAAGAAAAAGGTCTTTTTGTCTCATATGGATGCAAAAGTTAACTCTTATTTTCTCATTAGAGGATATTTGTGCACATGGATTGCTCCTCTTTCAAGCTCCACTCTTGATTAAATCTTTTTCCTCTTAAATCTCCATGGTCCATTCCTTTTCAATTCCTTTAAAAGGAGAGCTCTTTTCTCATTCTAGGATCCCAACTTTGAATACTAATCTTATGCTGCAAGATTTCTTGGAGGCTTTGGAGCTTTTGGAGATCATTCTAGCATTCTAGTTTCATTCTTGCATCATAGCTTCATGTTTATGCTTTCTAGTTTAGTTTCCTTTATGCTCTAGATTAGCTCACATAGCTTAATTAGCAAGATTTTTTAATACTTTCCTTTCATAGCTTAGCTTGCATCTTCATTATTAGCATAGTTTCATTGTATTTATATTCTTGATTCTTAAGGATATTGGCATCCTTGCTCTTGTCTCTTTGAATCTCCCATTGTGTGGTTTAATAGCAAGGTTGCATGCTTCAATAGCTCTAGCTGAGAGCACCATCAACATCCTTGTGACTCCATGTCTAGGGAGCTCTAGGTCTCTTTCTTAAAGTTTCCCATTCATGGATTCCCTTGGTTTCTCTAGCTCTAGCTCTAGTTGAGGATGGATTTTCCTCAACTTTTGTTTTACTAGTTTGATACCTAGAGGTATGGACAAGTGATGCATAATGAGATTAGTGTCCAATCCTAGCATGTCTGAGTAAGTCCAAGAAAAATTAATTTTCTTGCTTTGTAGGAACTTGGTATATGCCTCTTTTTCTTGTGCTGATAAAGACTAAGCAAAATGCACTATTTGTGGGGTCTCTTGTGTACCCAAATTGACTGGTTGTGTAGGCTCGACAAGCACTAAATATCTATCCTAAAAGTAACTTGGGAGATGATCAAGTACCTCATCCTTAGGTGCCTCAAAGAGGTTTTCACCCTTAGATATGTCCTTTATTTTTACTTTTTTCAGTTCTGACACCGCCACACAATGGTTTTCACCATCAAAACTCTTATTCTTTTGTTTGTTTCTTTTCATTCTATGACTAAGGTACTTGATATTTGGTTATGTCATGCTTGTAGTTGGTTCGCTAGTGGAAGAGACTATTGGCTCAAGGGCATTTAGGTAGCATGTTATCTCATAGTCATTTTGGAGGGTTAGCAGCTGAGGCTCTTGATAGGACTGTTGGGTATCCTAAAATTTTTCAAGGTTGAAGTCCAATTCATGGTTTAGGTCTCCATGCGAGTGTTTTTCCTGGACTAGGGTTTGTAAAGTGTCGTGAAAATGGTCTTGACGTGTTCAGGAAAACCCTTACCCTAGGTCTTGTCTTCCAAAATGTTTCCATTTGTTTCCAAACTTCATGTGGCCTTCTTGTTTCTTTTTCTTGGTTACCTTTAAGTCACTTAAGTTGCTATTTACACACATGCTTATTTGCCCCTAGTGTTCGCTGAATCGGGAAATGTATTATCAAAGGTCAAAACAATCTGGCGATTCAGCGAATGAGTCATGTTCATGTTCATTATTAATATCAGTCGCCAGTTCTCTAAATCCTCCAGCGGTTATCCCAGACATCCAGCGAATTGGCGAATGCATTAAAGCCAAGCTTTTAACCCTTTGTTCGCTAAGTCTCCAAGTGTTTTGGCGGTTTCATTTTTCTTTCCGAGAACTAGCGAATGGCGGTTATCTCTAGTTATCGCAATATTTGGCAGTCTCTTAAAACATTCTAGCGATTCAGCGAACACTGTGTTCACTTGTTCTCAGAATCTGGCAGTCAAGGGTCATTTCATCTAGAGAATTAGTGAATACTGTGGATTGCTTTCATGATCAACGGCCCTATTTTAATCTCAAAATATCTATGGGTCTGGCATATTTGATCTAGCGAATGAGCGACTAAATGAAAATAATGCTATCCTCTAAATTTGGCGGTTCTGATGGTTTGCCTAAAAGATTTCAGCAGAGATAAGTTTTCTTTGTTCGCTGATTCTCGGAATAAGTTGGTGACATGCTAAACCATTTAGCGATTCAGCGAAGCAGTGGTTGCCAGTTCTCTTAATAAAAAGGTAAAGGATAAAGCAATCTGGCGAATAAGCGAATCAATGGATAATAAGTTTTGAGGCTTCAGTCGCTTATTCTCGAAATGAAATTATCACTGATATAGAGTATTCAGAGAACTAGCGAATGCTCTTTGTTCGCTGATTCTCGGAATTGGATGGTTAAGGGTTTTGATATTCAGAGAACTAGCGATAGCCATCGATTGATGTAGATCAACGGTCAATCTGGAATCCTGGTATAAAGTGATGGTTAAGGAAAGATTCAGCGAATTAGAGATTAAAGAAGTTCACTAGTTCTCCAGATAGTCAAGCGGTTAAGTATATCTTTTAGCAAATGCGTGAACCCTTTGTTCGCTAGGTCTCTAGGAAAATTGACCGTCAGTCATAACATTAAGAGAATGGGAGATGGCTTTGTTCGCTAGTTCACCAAATGGTGATTGCAGGTTAACTGTGTAAGTGGGAGCCCTTTGTTTGCTGATTCGTGAAATGCTTGGATGGTTAAGGATAGGATTCCAAGAACCCGCAAAGCTAATAGTCGCTAGTTCTCCAGATTTGAACTAGGGTTAAACAAGGATTCAGAGAACTAGCGAAGCCAGTGGTCGCCAGTTCTCCGATTGATAGCCAGGGTTAGCATTCTATTCAGCGATTAAGAGAAGCCATTAGTCACTGGTTCGCTAAATGAGCTCAGATGGAAAAGGTCATAAAGGAAAAAGAAAAAGGACCGTTGCCACATAGATAAAGTACTTTGTCGATATGGACATAAAACTAGTAAGCCATCAAATCAGCTTCAAAAGGAAAGATTGCATGATGCAAATAGTTTTCAAGTACAGAATCATGATCATTCCCTCTTCACCTTGTTTTCAAGTAGTTTAATCTATCTGTCAACATCCGGACATGGCGAGCTCGAAATTTGAAATCTGGGGGTACATGAAATTGAATATGGGATCCATTAAGGAGATTTGCATTAACTGTGGTAGTTGCACACCTTGGATTCATATCGATAAATAAGTTGAAGCTCATTGTTTATTTGTTCAAGTTTTAGTTGTTAAGAGTTTCTGTCTGTCCAGAGCATTTCCGAGCATAAAAGCATTTGAGATACAGAGAATTGAAGGTGTTCCTGTAGCAAAGATGAGTCAACCTGAGAAGAGTGCAGCGTCTTCCAGTGGTGAGGCCAAATCCAAAGCTGGTGAGGACAAGAATAAGCCTAATTTTTTAGATGAATTCTTGAAACTGTTGCCGGGCTCCAGTCAGAACAAGAGGGCTGCTGATGACATGTTTGAAGATCTTTTGGAACAGTGTAGAGACCCAATCACTCCGGAATTCACAGGTTACACCATTTTCAACTTCTTTTACAGCAATAGAAATAAGCATGTTCCTGTCTGTAATGGTTGGGTGTTAGGATTAGGAAAAATGGTTGTCCCTGACGTTTTCCTGGATATTGATTTAATTGTTGCCCTAGCCAGAAGATATGACCCTATTTCAAGGACAATTAGAAAAGAGGATCAATCACCCTTAGTTACTCTTGATAGGGGATCATTTATGAAAGCTTTTGGTCTTTATACGTCCTTTTCCACTGAGATTGATTTGAACAAAGAAAAGGCAAGATACAGAAGCAATGTAGGGTCAGTAAAAGACCAGTTGGTTAAGCATATGCCAAAATAGGACAAATATATAGCCCCCCTTCCTGCTAACATGAATGCCCCATACCAGTTCAAGTCCCTCCATCATTATATGAGATATACTTGTTATGCGTTATGTAGAGTTTTGGGAATGGATGGGAATGCAGAATTTTTACCAGCTGACTTGCTGATGATCATCCTGGATATTCAAAACCCCTTGGTAAACACTGACTATGATTACATTCAGTATGTGATTGATAGGATGCATCAAGGGCTGATGTCTGTTAAAGAAAGTAAAAGCCCTATTGAGTTCATGCATTATTCTCTATTAATGCATTTGATTCTATTTTTCAACATCAACAGTTTTGATGCAAACATGTTAAAACCAAGGTTCAATTTCAAGGATCAGCACAATCCAGTGCAGTTGTGGGTGAGGATATGGAATTCTACCTCTAATGAAGCAGATTTTTGTGTTTTTCAGAATTTCATTGTTTATCCAATTATCAGGATGCTAGGTATAAATGTCACTAGGCTATCTCCTAGAGTCCTCCGGCTTTTAAGACCACTGCAGTATGTGGATAAGTGGGATGGAAATCACAATTGGGGTGATTTCTACTTGGGAGATAATTCCACAATTATCAGAGTTTATGGCTGTCCCCAACCCCCACATTTATTACCAAAGTATGTGCCTCTGAGATTGGCTTGTTTGGAGTTTGTTTGGCAGCTTATGTGTACAGATAAAGAGCTCCTGGCCCCTCACAGAAAGGGTACATTCACACCCAGGCAGTTCAGGGTAGGTGATTTCCTAATAGGAAAGAGGGCTTTTCCTCAAATCAGTGCATGGCTACAACAATTCAAAATGGTTACTGGTGCTTGTAGGCACATAGATCCTGAGGACTTCATCAAGACTGCCAGGATGACTTACATCCCAAACATTGGTGTGATCAAAGAGCATGAAGGTTTGGATGAAGAAGATGTGATCAGAAACATCTTAGATGAAGATGAAGTTAAAAGGAGATGGTACAGATTCTTTGATTTAGTGGATTTGTCCAACCAGTTGAAAGCATCTCAAGTTCCTTTTGAGGGTTTTTTCCCTGATCTTCCTTATTTGAAGAGGATTGATGGGATGATTGAAAAGTATGACACCTTGGCAAATCAATTGGAAGGCTTGATTGATCAGAATGAGCCAGAGAAGAAGAAGAAGAAAGATTATTCATCTTCTGATGAGGAAGAATTCACTGATGAGTCACAAGAAGAAGATAGTCCTCCACAGGTTGAGAGACCACCAGTTGTTGATCTTACTCAAGATCAACCAGAAATGCAAGATATCTCAGAGCCACCATTGAAGAGACAGAGGCTTGAGGAAGGTGAACCTTCAAGGCATGTGAGACAAAGAAGGGAAATTGACAGAGCATCTACTCTTGTACCAAGTGATAGGCCATATCATCATCAATTGAGGAAAGCAATAAGAGCAGGCAAGAAGATAGCCATTGAGCAAGAAGATAGAGAAAAGTCCTTATGGTTAGAGAAGGATATCAGAGAGGTCTATCAAGAGGAATTCTTGAGTGATGATCAGTTCATTAAGACTGATGAGTTCAAGAGTTTTCTCATTTGGAACAAGTAGCAAGAAGTGAAGAAAGCTCTGCCTGAAGGTATGGAGCCAAGTGAAGAAACTTTGAGAGCTCTTGCTTCATATGATCCTAGCCTTGATCCCATAACAGTGGACGAAGCCAGAGATTTGGTTAAATCAAGTGGAATGTTGTTAACCCCAGGATGGGATCTGACTTCTGCATTCCTCATTGATCAATTGAGAAAGCAACCAGAGGGTAGCCTATCATATGAAGTTCACATTGGTGACATGATAAGAGGAAGTGGCTATGACCCTAAGTCCCAAGCTGTTGCAATGTGGTCCATGGCTCCCAAAACTCAAAAGCCATCTCTATTGAGTATAGAGGATAAGATGGAAGGGAATAAAATTATATGGACTGTACAAAATACAACAGACCTTGAAGTCTCCAAGGTAGTAACTCATTGGGCTAATTTGAATGAAGCCAAGATAGCTCAGCTGTCAGAAAGATATGCCAAATTGTTTGAGAGTTCAAGCATGGTAGCCAAGGACAGAGATCTGAAAATGATGAGGATCAAACAGTTGGAAGATGAGCTGGCAGAAATAAATGTCAAACTTGAGGAAGCCTCAAAAATAATTCCTCCTCCTCCTTTGCAAGTTGAGGTACCTGTTCAGGTAAATTTGGAGGCAACTGAGGGACCTGTTGAAGACTTGGAAAAGGTGAAATTGGATGCATCCCTGGACACTATAGCCAAAATAGTGCAGTACAGGTAGGAAAAAATAAAGGACAGGATGGATGCAGTTCATAAATTAGTCAGCCTATTACATCAGACCAATCAAAAGGTGAATGACTATTTGGCCACCTTGGAACCACTCTATAGTATTTGGTCTAGGAGGAATTTATTGTTTGATAAGCTTGACAGTCTACAAGAACACAGGCCTGATATCCCAAAAGTAGTAACTGATGTGTTTGAAAGGATTGGCTTAATAAGTGCAGTGTCAAAGTTTTTCAAAGGAAAGTCAAACCAAATAAAGGCTAAGTTAGCCATGTTTGATAAAGATTACAGCAAGTATTTGCCCCCGGTATATGATGACAATGGAAATGTGGTTAAGCTGGAAGAGTGGAAGTTGTCAATGGGTCAGTTGGTCATCAATCAAGATGCCTTCCTAAAAGACAATAAGGCTTTGGACGTAGAAGGAACTAACAATATAATTGATAGTTTATTCAAAGTTGAAAGTGACTGTATCAAGTTTATATCAGAAGTTAAAAATGTAACTGATTCTACATGGGAACGGCAAGTCAACTTGTTACAGGAGCTGCAGAGTTACAATTGGCCATCTGATGATGATGTGGCAGCTTGGGAAAAGCTAATCACAAAGAAGAAGAAGAAACCGGTTATCCAGCTGACAGAGGAGGAAGAAGAATAGATCGCACTTGGCACCTAATCCAGAATTTGAGGGAGAGCGTGTTCAAACAGAGAATGATGTAAATTAGCCTGTAATGGCTGTCATCATTCATATGACAAACTTGGTAACTGCTCTGAAAATATCTACAAACAAAGGTGCCAGCTGCGGAAGTTGTTCAGAACTAAAAATACGCCTTGCTGTCTTTATTAAATATCTTTCTGTTTGTATTTTCTTTTGTTTTCTAGCGCAATTTTCTATCAGCCATCTGAAGCTTGTTGCATCCTTTCGAGGATTCCAGGATGGTTGATTAGTATAAATAGTCTATTCCTATTGATGATCGGGGTTGGAAAATATTTTGTAAAGGAGAGGTCTGAAATATAGAACCTGATTTTCTCTGAAATCAAGGAAAATTGTACAAATGCATTTTATCAATTAATACAAATACACTGGAGTTCTGTTACTACAATTTGATTGTCTTTACATGTGGAGTGTTTTAGTTTCTTTATGCTTTTAAATTGTAAGACAGTTTAAATACATCTTTCACAAGGTGAATGTAGGGGTTGAGCTTAAGTATCTTTCAAGGAAAGAGTAAAATCTTAGGGGAGGTCTCTGGGAATTGAATATCTATATGTGGATTTGATGACAGGTGTAGGAATGGAAACAATGATATGCTAGGCATGTTATTGGAGTTTCATTGTATTCGCTTTAATAGATATATGTGAAGGTAGAGTTCGACTCTGATGCCCAGGGGATAAGGGACTAGTTTTAGATCCACTTACATTGGTTTACCATCCAATATATGATTGATTAAAATTTTACTTCATATGCATAATTTCCAGACTTGAGTCATATTATGACAAGTTCATAAATATGTATTTCAGTGCTTTGTAGAAGCAATAAACGAGGTTAACCCTTCCCTGAGTTTAACTCTAAAAGGAAGAAGGATGAATATCCTTAAGCCATTGTATCGTGTTGCTATTTTTATAGTCTATATCATGATGTTGTGTATCAGGATAATTTGGGCTATACTAAGAGTTTTAGCAACTTATTGATTTGGATTTTGAAGGCAGTAACAGAGCAGTGAAGGAGCAAGTTCTTAATTCAGAGCTCAGCTGAATGTTGAATTGATAGAGGTACACCCACCTGAGTATATATTACTCAAAGTGAAGAAGGTCTTAACCTTAAATACCTTAGTAGTTTGTAACTTGCTAGGTTACAACCATTGGGATTATTTGAGTATTTGATTAATCTGCAGGTTCAAACACTAACAAGGACTAAGACCAATCAATTAGGTGAGGATTGGCAAGGGGTAGGTCAATGACTGGTTCAATATTGTGTATGTGAATGGTATCATCTCTGGTGATTGTAGAGTTAGGATTCGTCAAGTATCCCTCTAAGGTACCCAAATCAGGACTTATCCTACCAAGTTAAGCATCATCCACTAAAGTGACTTGCAGATTCAAGTCTTCTAATCCTACACTAGACTCATTAGCTACCTCAGGTTGGGCACTATAAGCATGAACAACATCAATGTCCATGTCAATTGTAGAAGAATCAGAGAGTGATTCCCGCTCATATTCATGTGAGTCCGTATCTAAATGCCCATTGGGATGTTTTCACCAGGCATGTTTTCATCATCTGGATGTAGAAGCTATAATGTCCCCAAGGGTAACACCCTCTTGAATGCCATTTTTGTATTGATGTTCTAGAATAGGACCCTCAACATGATCTTCAATAGCAGACTCTTGTTGTTCTAGGTTTGAAATTGTTGGATTGTCAACTGGAATATCTAAATTTCCCCATAGGAGATTACTGGTAGGGACCCAATCTTCACACATGTCCTACTGATTTGTCAGATTGGGTATGTAATTTGATTCATCATCACTATCCATCATAGCAAGGATAGGAGCAATCTTCTTGTTATGACTTTTAAAACCTAGGCCAACCATTGTCTTAGACTTGTGGCCAAAAAGAGCATGGTCGAGTGGTTTAGCTCTGGCATCTAATCTATGACTAAGAGGACCATGACCTGGATAACCCATGTTTGATGAGATTATACCCTCTTCCATATGGCTTAGGGGAGGGAGAAAAGTTCTCATTATGCAAGTATTTGTCTTCTTTATAGATCTAGTCCTTGACAGCCACCTCTTCTTTTTTATCCTGGATGGGCACTGAGGACTCTACAAATGTATCAAATAGAGTCATGGTGGAAGATGAAGCGTACATCTCTTGTGAAGGTTTGCCATAGGACCTAGGTGAGACTGGTAGTTTTTTAAAGGAGTCAATTTGATATCCCCCCATACCAAGGGCTATGGACTTGAACTTATTCTGGCATTGTGCTAAAGTTGTGTCAAAATTCTATGCTTCCCTATTGAGAGGAACATGAGTCCTTGCTGAAATTTCATTAATAGATAATGTGTTATCCCTAGGTATATAGAATTCTACTCCATTATAGGGCAACTTAACACGTTGGTGGTAGGTGGATGGCACTGTTTGCATGTCATGGATCCGTGGTCTATGAAGTAGGATATTATATGCTAGAGGACCAACATCAACAATTTGGAATAAAATGTCCTTTTCCACAAGGCCAATCTTGACAAGAAGGATGGCCAAGCCCTTGGAGCTTCTCTTGGCCTCATCATAGGCTTTGATGGTAATTTTCTTATAGGTATCAATAACTTGCTCATGTAATACCCAAAAAATGGGCTATAAGTTCATTAATCTCCTACATCTTCAATTCAAATGAAATCGACATAGAAGTCATAATCTAAGGCACATCTAAACATCATCGAATCATAATTGATTATCTTAAATTCTACATCGGGGAATATTCCTAGTAATATTCCTAATCATCTTAATTATCTTTGATTTAATGATTATTTGGCGATAAATCCTATTTATCCTAAAGTTTAATTAATTGAATATTCTCAATATTTAATTAATTAAGTTTAATTCTGCCACTTAATTATTTAATTGAATTGAATTATATTTATTCCTAATTATTATTATTTAAATTTGACAATAAATCAAAATTCCTATCATTAATTGATTAAATTCTTATTTAATTAATTAAAGCAAGTTGTCATATTTAATAATATTATTTTTGGGATAAAACTTTGAAAAAATAATTGATTAACCCATAAATCAATTGTTTTATTTTTAAAACCAGTTAAGTTGGAAATAAATCACTTTATTATTAAATTAATTCATAAATAAAACATGCACAATCATAAAAGCAGATAACTGTCAATTATCAATTAAAGCTAAACTCTATTTTGAGTTAAAACTTAGCTTTTGCATATTTTTGTGAGTTAATTATCCTTTATTTAAAAATAACTCAAAAATCAACCTGAGTTATTTGAGTGATTTATGGCTTTTTTTCCCATGCACCTCCAAAGCCCTGGATTTCTATAAAATCAAGGCTTCAGCTCATCTCAAATCATCTCATAATTTTGCAAGCTTACTTTGCCAAAGTCATCTACGAATTGCACAACTATTTTGAAGAATTAGAATTTGGAGAATCAAAGCTTATTGCGAATCAAGGCTATTGTGAGATCAATTTTTTTTTTTATACATTCATTTAGATTCTTTTTTATATCATTGTTAGATCAATTCATAGCATATCAGTTTTTACATATCATAGATTTCATATCATTTTTCATATCATTGCATAGAAAATATCAAAAAAATAGATTAATTGCATTCATATTTCATATCAATTTTGCATTCAAATCCTTTATTTAGGTGTCGTCTAGGTCACTGATCTTGATAACAATCTGAGAACATCGATCTCGCACCTATTAGAAGGCAGTAAATCACTTGGTTAGAGTAGATTTCAATTTTGCACGATTTTTATTATAGCTAACCTCTAATGTTTTACTAAAGTTTTGTGTCTATAGATCAGGTACAAAATTCACACATACCATTTCTGGCGCCCACCGTGGGGCAACCCACCTTTGCATGCTAGTTTTGATTTTTTTTGGGAGCTAAAACCATAAAGTTTCAAAGATTTAATTTTGTCTCCCAAACGGCTTGGATTTTTGCCCTGAACTTTTTTTTGCAGGTTGGTGACATATCAGGGAAGCTATAATAAAAAACTTAAAATTTTTTGAGATGTGTTGAATTTTTAAGAATTTTTAGTTGAAATTATGGAAAAAATTACTATCTAACTAAAATCAGCATATTTTTCAAACAAATTTATATTTTCAGAAACATCTTTAAATTATATAGGGGGTCCATTCTTTGTGTTTTAAATTTGGATATGATATAATAGCTCAAATAGTCAATTTACAAAAACTGGTCTGTTTTGATAAAATGGGTCTCTAGGGCACAAATGAAGAGATTTTTCTAAAATTTTTGCATTTTTGGAAAGCTCTCTATTTTTTAGTAGGGGTCTCTATTCTTAATTTCTATTTTTGTGGCCAAAATCATATCAAAAAAATCAGATCTTGTTGACTAGGTCAAATGCTAGTGCAAAAAAATTAAAATTTTGTGATGGGTATGCACTTATTTTTCATATGATTCAATGCATGATATGAGTTGTCATTTGGATTAATTTTTGGTTATTATTTCTCCTAACAATTGATTTTTAGATCTTACCCTAGGGTTCTCATAAGTTGAATATACCTTGCATATCTTGTTTGCTTGTTGGCTTGTTGGAGAGTTCGTAGCTTGCTTGCATAGTAAAGCTCAACAAAAATTGCTAAAAATTAGGTAAAATCTACTAAGCGCATTGCAAGGATCCCAGGTATTCTCCTTCATCTAATGACATTTCTATTTGGGACTTAAAATAAATCTCTCTTGTGTCTAGCTTGGGTGATTCTTTTCATGCTTTTGTTTTACACACTTGCATAATTGATACTAGGTTGTGACCCCTTAAGGATTCATTAAGTAGTCTTAGATACTTGTGATTGATCTTAATTTCTATCTTGGGTTATTGGACTCACTAATCTACTGGCCCCTCATTTCTGCCCTATGGTTGCAATCTCAGCGCCATAAAGGCGAGGGGTCAACAGGACAGAAGCGTTAAGTGTTCCACTTGGGAACCCTTTTGTGCTTTTAGGAACTCACTTGTTTTCTAAGTTGGGGACTCATTTTCAACTTGTGTGAGGTGTTAAGTGTTCCACCTTGTGGACTCATCTCATATTCTCTTTAAGCGTTAAGTGGTCCTCTTTCTACTTTTTGGGTACTTTTGGTAGATTTACTTTCAGAAATATATCTATGCTCACATAGTAATTAGGCACTATGAATACTATTCGTGATTCTTGAGAGATTGGATTCCTAGCAAAATCTTTCTTGATGACATAATCCTTGTAGGTAGGGAGGATACTTAGTGTGTTTCACGTTCAACTTGGTTAGTGTGTCTTCTCTTATTGATCGATACATTCTCTCCCAAGAGAGGTTGATAGATCACGTGGGGTTGACATCACGAGCTTTGGTGAATCAAAATTGGTTAATGCACTTTCTCTTATTGATTGATACATTCTCTCCCCAGAGAGGTTGATAGATCACATGGAGTTGGCATCATAGACCTTGGTGAAGCAAAACTTTGTCTTAGCGTGTTGGATTAATCTGCTTGCTTTGTTTGGGTTAAAAGTGAAAAGGTGTCAAAAACCTTAGATCTGGAGCCAAGTCCCCTTATGGTATACTATTGTGAGTCATCTTTAGAGAGGGTTAACCATAGTGGACAATCCCTTCACAGGGAAAACTACATTGATGGAACCTCAAGCGGTGATAGCCATTTTTATCATGGTAGTGACAACCGCTATATAAATGTCCTTGTGGAAGAAATCTCCACGGGTATGGTTCATTGTTGGGTTGTCAGATCTCTCTAGCAGCTCCTAAAGATTAAGTTCTCAGACTGTGTCAAAACCCTGGTGCGTCAGGATTGGAGTTCACCCCTTTGGATCATAAAAGTTGCAGAGTCAAACCATTACTAAAAACCTTAGCGAGGCCAAATTTTTATTTTATAGGGTATATGTGCATTATTGCAAAACATTTTTGGAACATACACTATTAGCGCTTTTGAGGATTAGAACAAATAAGTCACTTGATTGTTCATGCACAAGGTTGCTTTTTCCCTTGTTCATTGTTTTCAGACATGCTTGAAATCACTTGCTTGCTATTTTGCATGCTTGTTTATCTATCTAGTTATTGAAAATGAACAAATCTATTACAATCTTCAAATCTAGACATTGAAATTTGCAAACAATTCAAATCTGAAAACTCAAAATTTGTAAAATCTGAAGTCAAATTCTTTTCTGGAGTCAAAAGTCATCTCAGGAGGTCAGAAAGTCATACGAGTTTCCATCAAGTGTCATTTCATTGCAACCCATCTGTCATATGATAGAAAACCCAGTGTCGTATGAGTTTTCATGCCAGCAAATCTTCAAATTCAAAATCTTGCAACTATCGTATGATATTGTCAACTATCGTTTCATTGCTACCCAACTGTCATATGATTGAGTACCCAGTATTGTATGATTTTTCATGCCAAAAAATCTTCAAAGTCAAAATCTTGCAACTATCGTATGATATTGTCAACTATCATTTCATTGCTACCCAACTGTCATATGATTGAGTACCCAGTGTCGTACGAGTTTTCATGCCAGCATATTTCAAGAAATCAAATCCTACTTAGAACTGTCGTATGAGATTTTCAACTATCCTTTCATTGCATACCCATTGTCGTACGAGCTTTGCAACTATCGTACGAGTTGTGCAACTGTCATTTCATAGCCTACGCACTATTGTATGAGTTTTTCAAAGTGTCGTTTGGGAAATTTTTGAAAGTTGTCAGAAAATTGTCAAGATTGCCAGATATTTAGCTCTTTCAGCCTAGTTTCAGAATCTGTTGAATGGATCATTGTGTCAAGAATAGAGCAGTAGCTATTAAGAGTCCAACCATTTTCTTAAAGTGGCCTTTTGAATCTGATTCAGCCTTCTATCTAATTGATTTGAGTCTTTATCATCTCGTGTCAAAACCTTGTCATAACTATCAATCTTCAATCAATCAATCATCAAAATGACTAAGTGTTGTGATATCTTGTCCACTATCTTTTGAGAACCTACCCATACATCCAGGGCATAGTATCCTTCATCCACGTCTAATCAAATCTTCAAATCAATCAAACCTTGACAAGGTTGCATCATCTGATCATCTTGATTCAATTCATTCTTCAGTTATCTGAATCTTATTCCTTTGTTTCACTCAAAGTTGATGGTGGAGACTAGAGCTTCCTCTCACAAGAAATCTATTACCACTATCTAAAATTTGACTTTTGAGCAACTCATCAATTCTAGTCTTTACGAGGATGACGGTCTTGGAAACTATCAATTGAAATCTGGTTACGTACCCCCTCCATCGACTCATGGAGGTACTCAACATACCCCTCATCAATCTAATCCAGGGAGTCCACAAACTCCTACCATGTCTCAAGTAGGGACAAATTTTGGCTCTCAAAGAGCTCAATCTCAACATGGTGCAGATTAGGAACCCACACCTGAAGAAATTGCTCACTACCAAAATGATGATGAATTTAACAAAATGATGAGACATTTCTTGAAAGAAAATAGAGAAGCATACTTTTTATAACTAGCTCATCAAGGAGCTAAACTTCCTCCCAACTTTAATGTTGAATACATCATTACACATGAGGAAGAGAATCCACTCACAGCTATGATGAAACAAATGCATGCTATACAAGTTGAACTTAACAATCTCAAGAAAGAGAAGGAACCCAAAGAGTTCTCCATGGAGGCTCTATGTCCTTTTCCATTTGACAAAGACTTGTACATGCCACGATTTCCAAAAAGAGTGGAGATGCTAAAGTATGATAAGTATGATGGACACTCTGATCTCCAAGATCATGTCAGAGAGTTCTGTACGCAATCCATGGAATTCATGCATGAACCAACCTATCTGATGTGTCTTTTTCCTAGATCTCTGGGCGGAGCATCCATTCAGTGGTTTTCAAGATTGCCTCCTATGATCAAAACATTTGAGGAATTGATTAAATTATTTTATCAACAATATTCCTACAATATTTAGCATCTGGTCACCATGATTGATATTTTTAATCTCAAGCAATATCCAGAAGAATCATTCTTAACTTTCCTCAAGAGGTGGCGAAAGAAGTTCTGTATGCTAAACCAATTCCCGAAATGGAGAAACTTGAAATCTTTATCAATAACCTTGTTATAGAGCTCAATTATCCCTTACAAATGCAAGATCATACATCTTTTGACAAGATGGTGGATAATGCTATCAAAATCGAGAAAGTGCTTGTAAAAAAAGGGGAAATCACACTCTAAAAAGACAAGTACGAATCTGGATATAGTTCCAAAGACAAGAACAAAAATTGGAACAAGAATAAAGGTATCATCATAGATGGCATTGTTGACACTGTCTGTGCCCCATCAAAGGCACCAACCTACAATCTCACTCTTGGCACTCAAGCCATTAAAGCTTTAGAGCAAAAGTCTTCTCAACCATCTCAAAGGAAGCTAGAATTCAAAAAATGGGATAAGCATAAAAAATTTACTCCTCTAGGAGAGTCTTTAGAATCGGCTATGAAAACTCTACTGGCTGATAACATCATCTTTTTACCACCAATCTGACTGAATGCTTTGGACCCCAAACCAATATGGTGGAAGGATAATGAATTCTATGATTTCCATTGGAGTAAAGGTCACAAAACTAGTGGTTGCTACCACTTGAAGCATATCATTCAAGATCTGATCGATAGTGGAGACATCACAATTGAGAATCCCATGAGCAATAATGATCATAAAGCATTCATAGAACCATTTCTAAAACATGGTCAAAAGGTTTCAACTTCTCAGCCTAAAATGGGGGCAAAAGTCAACTATGCCTACCCTAGAAATAACACTATCATCAATATGGTTGAACCATGTCTCTCTGAAAGTTGCAATGTCATCACAATCATATGAAGAGATAGAGATCATTCCTCAGCTAACATAGTTACTTGATCACAAGCTCAAATGCATCTGAAAGGACAAATCCCAGATTCATCAAATGTCCCGAAGGTGCCCTTCAATCTTTCATCTACTTCTAAATAGAAGGCTGCTTCCAAATCTTCCAATCCAAAGGATACAAGGCCTATGTCTTATAGCATTGTTCAATAACTCTAGCACACTAATGTGAAAATCTCCATGTTTGAGTTGCTTCAAATATCTCTAGCTCATAGAGCCATTCTTGATAAAGCTTTGCTCGGTTCCAATGTTCCTGATGACCTTGATTTAGACAAGTTCCAGACTATGGTTGGACATCTTACATCTCCACAATATATCTCCTTTTCAGAGGAAGATAACAACTCCTTGAGTCACCCACATAATCAGCCTTTGCATATAGAAGTCTTGATCCAGAACCGTAGAGTCAAATGTGTGTTGATAGATGGAGGTGCTGGCCTAAACATTTGTTCTTACAACTTGATCACACAATTGGGATTTTTAGAATTGGCTATTGATCCTAGAAAGAAAATAACTATCAAGACCTATGATGAACAAGAAAGATCTTCTAAAGGCACTATTATCTTACCTATCAGAGTGGGTCCAGTTATCAAAGATACCATCTGTCAAGTGTTTGATCTAGCTTTGGCCTATAATGTCCTTCTAGGGAGACCGTGGATACATGAAATGCAAGCCATTCCTTCTACATACCATCAATGTTTGAAGTTTCCTTATGAAGGAGTTGAGGTTACTATCCTAGCAGATCTGAATATAACTTGCAACACATTGAAGGAAAGTGTAGATAAGCTTGTACCTAATAACAGAGAATCTCCCATAGAGCCAACTAAAGAAGCATCCACATCTAAAATGGAAGATCTTTCCAAAGAGATTAATATCAAAGAAAATAGTATGGGAGAATACACTATCGAGCCAGTCTTATCTTTGACATCTCTCCCTATCTTGCCTAAGTCTTATGGGCAATCTTTAAAACAATCCAAGCCCAAACCTCAGGAACCTCTTGAGGCATATAAAAGGAATTTTGTAGCAGAACAAGTATCCAAGAAAGAATTTGAAGAGGATGAAGCTATGCTATCATGGCTATACAAAGATGAACCTGAATCTCAAGTTGTTCAAACTGGTAACTCTGTAATACCCAAACTCCCTTCCAAGTCATATGGTTTAGGGGGCAAATTAATAGCTAAGATGGGATACTCAGGTCAAGGACCTCTAGAAATTAGAGGAAAAGGTCTTGAGGCACCTCTCCCACATACTGGTAGAGAAAATAAAAACAAAGTTGGCTTAGGATTTAAGAAGAAACCTTATCACCTCAAAGGTAATTGCTCACATGTCATAGAGCAGATCACACCAGGGGAACCACTTCTTAAGAAAGAAGAAACAGAACCATCAGATAGTGATTTAGATAGTTCAGAACTCATCCCCTATGAAAAATTTCCTAAAGAGATAAAAGACCTTCTTGATGATAAAGATGATCCTATCAAAAGAATTAATGTAGTAGAAACACAAGAACCTACTATCAATCAGGAGATAGTTGCAACACAAGAACCAGCTAATCTCAAAAACAATCAAGAAGAGGGAAGTGGTAGTGATTCTGAGATAGATTCTCATGAGTATGAATTCAAATTAGAATCTGAGGGTAACCCTTCTTGGGGTATTCACCCTAACTTTACTCATGTTCTAAGATTTCCTAGAGATCCTGAATCAAAAGCTGAATCAAATGACTATGAATGGGGAGCCATTCCAAAACTAGATGAGCTTATCACAGAGAAACATGTTGATGTTATTCACCAATATGCACCTCAACCAAATGTAAGTTTAGAGCGAAATGATGAACCTATCAAGTCTGATCCACCTATGGCAGAATTGGACTCCCACGATGACATTGACCCTATTCATGCATTGAATGTCTTAAGTTGTAGTATCACCTTCAAACTCGAGCATCAGGTTAGGACCAATGATGATAGATCCATATCCGTAAATGCTATCTCCCAAGCCTTTCCCACTTTGACTATCCAACACCTTGATCTTATCGACCAAACTTCCACAAACCCAAACCATGGTATTTATACCTTCCCAAATGACTATGCCCTTTCCTGCTACCTCAATGCACTTGAGCCTATGAGTACTTCCATCAGTGAACTGAGCGTCAGCATGACCGAGTTAGACATCAAATATCTTAGTCAGAAAAACAAGAGTAAAAAGAAAAAGAAAAAGAGTTATGAGGGTGAAAACCACTTTGTGGCAGTCTCAGAACTGACAAAAGTAAAAATAAAAGATGTATCCAAAGGTGAAAACCTCTTTGAGGCACCTAAGGATGAGATATTTGATGTCCTTCTGAATCATTTACAGGATAGATCTCCAGTTCTAATTTAGCCCACCCAATCCATCAATTTGGGTACAATTGAGGAACCACAATTAGTACATGTAGCACAATCCTTATCAGAAGAAGAGAAACAAAAATTTACTACATTCTTGATAGAAAAAAAGATCAACTTTGCATGGAAGTATTCAAATATGCTAGGGTTGGATCCAAATCTTATCATGCACCATCTATCCATTGCTCCTAGAGTAAAACCGGTCAAGCAAAAATTGAGAAAGATGCATCCTCATGTTGCACTTTTAGTCAAAGCTGAATTAGAGAAACTCCTAAAAGCTAGATTCATCCACGTCATAGACTATGTTGAATGGATCTCCAACATTGTACCTATTTCTAAACTAGATGGTTCAATCTGAGTGTGCATAGACTTTAGAGATGTGAATAGAGTATGCCCTAAGGATGATTTTCCACTACCTAACATTGATATGATAGTGGACATGACTACGGGTTTTGAGATGTATTCCTTAATGGATGGTTTCTCTGGATATAACCAAATAAAAATTGCTCTAGAGGACCAAGAGAAAACTGCTTTCACCTGTGCATGGGGAACCTTTTGTTGGAATGTTATGCCATTCAGACTCAAAAATGCTGGAACTACATATCAAAGAGCAATGACATCTATTTTCCATGACATGATGCATCAAACCATGGAAGATTATGTTGATGACACATTAGAAAAATCTATGATCAGAACTGAATATCTAAAGGACTTGAGCATGATCCTAGATAGAATGGAATAGTTTAGTCTACGACTGAATCCTAAGAAGTGTGCTTTTGGTGTCACTTCTAGAAAGCTCTTAGGATACATAGTTTCAAAGAAAGGCATTGAAGTTGATCCAGCTAAAGTCAAGGCTATAATAGAGATGCAACCTCCCACAAATATCAGTCAAATGAGGAAGTTGCAAGGCAGAGTTCAATCTATCAGAAGATTCATATCACAGCTAGCGGACATATCACAACCTTTTACAAAAACATTACATAAAGGTGTGACCTTTGCATGGAATCAAGAATGCAAGAACAACTTTAACCATATCAAGAAGTATCTATCAAATCTGCCTATCATGATGCCTCCTATTCATGGGAAGCCATTGATCTTGTATGTCTCCGCAACAGCCACATCACTGGGGGCATTGCTAGCGCAACATGATGAAGACAAAAAGGAAAGAGCCATTTATTATATAAGCAGAACATTGGTGGCATATGAAAAGAACTATTCCATGATTGAGAAAGCTTGTCTCACTGTGATCTTTGCATCACAGAAACTAAGACAGTATATGTTATCTCATACCGTGCATCTAGTAGCAAAAATTGATCCACTAAAATAATTACTAAGCAAGGCTTCCCTCACAGGTAGACTGGCTAAATGGGTCATGCTTCTAAGTGAATTTGACATTGAATATGTTGAAAGAAAAGCTATAAAATGTCAAGTTATTTCTGATCAACTAGCAGATGCACCCATGTTTGATGACACACCAATGCAAATGGAATTTCCAGACTCATCTATTATGCACCTATCTTATAGAGAATGGCAATTGTTCTTTGATGGCTCCTATACAAAGAATGGATCTGGAGTAGGCATATTGTTCCTAACTCCCCAAGGATACTCAATCCCCAAAACATTCTGATTAAAGTTTCCTTGCACGAACAATATTGCGGAATATGAAGCCCTTTTGAATGGTATGAAAATAGAAATTGAATGGAGAGTAACAGAGCTACACATTCATGGAGACTCTCAACTTGTTATTCATCAAGTCAATGATGTACACCAAACTAAAGATGAAAAGCTCATTCCTTACAAGAGAATGGTCGATGATCTTAAGAAATATTTCATATCTATCACATTTGAGCAAATTTCTAGAACGGAGAACAAGGCTGCCGATGCAATGGCAACACTATCTACTTTATTACAACAGCCTAAACATGAGCTACGCTACAAGTTCCTAGTGGAAGCACTCTCTTATCCTGCATATGACTCCCCTGAAACCCACATGATCTGCACTATTGTAGGTCATGATTCATCCCGATATAAAAACCTATTTTTCTATCTCCAAGACCAAATCATTCCCAATACCTTCAACAGTCACAAAAAGAGATACCTTATCCGTAATGCCTCTTGATATGTCATCATTGGTAATGATCTATACAAATGAGGTCTAGATGGTACGCTACTTAGATGTTTAGAACGGGAAGAGTCTCAATGTGCATTAGAGGAAGTCCATGATGGTATTTGTGGGTCACACTTGAATGATTTAACACTAGCTCGAAAACTTATTAGGGCTGGTTACTATTGGCTTGAAATGGAGAAAGAAGCTATCAAATTTGCTAAGAATTGTTATAAGTGCCACGTGCATGGCAACTTAATTCATGCTCCAGGGAGGGATCTAATCCCCTTTACAATACAATGGCCTTTCCATCAATGGGCATTTGATCTTATCGGGATGATTCATCATCACTCTTCTAATGGACATACCCATATAATCACTACTACAGATTATTTTACAAAATGGGTAGAAGCAGTCCCTCTGACACAAGCAATGGGAAATAGATATCTATGATCATATTGAACTATATCATATGCAGATATGGGATCCATCATTCCATAATCACATATAATGGTGGGAAATTCAAGAATAATGACCTCGATGATCTATGTGCCAAATTCAAGATCACTCAACATTGGTCTTCTATCTACTATCCACAAGGGAATGGCCAAGCAGAGGCTTCTAACAAAAATCTATTGAAGATCTTGCACAGAATAGTAAACAAAACTGGTAGAGACTAGCATCTCATGATTAATCCAGCTCTATGGGCCTACAGAATAAGTATCAAAACACCTACTAGGGCTACACCTTTCACTTTAGTTTATGGGTTTGAAGCAGTACTGCCTATTGAGGTTGAAATCCCATCACTCAGAATTAGAATGCATGGTCTAGTAACTGATGATGACTACAGAGGATCTAGGTTGCAAGAACTTGAACTACTAGATGAGTGCAAACAAGTAGCGTATGATCATCTCAGAGTATATCAGAAGTGAATGTCTAGAGGCTACAACAAGAAAGTCAGACATAGAGAATTTCAGGTTGGTGATCTAGTCTTGAGAGAAAATCCTAAAAATTAATCCCATTGAGAATGCAAGGGGAAGTTCGAACCCAACTGGCTGGGTCCTTCTGTCATCACTGTTACTTTTGGCTATGGTGCCTATCAACTTTCAATGGCTGAAGGAGAACAGCTCTGAGAACCAATCAACATTCTCCATCTGAAGAAATTCTACACCTAAGGCATTCAGTCTATGGTTAAATATCTTGAAAAAATCCTAAAAATCAGAAAAAGTCCTGAAAAAATGAACATCTTGGTGAAAACCTAGCAATAGGCACCTTGATGATTCACAAAAAAATCAAAAAAATATAAAAAATTCAAAAAAATTGAAAAATTGAAAAAATTTTAAAAAATTTTAAAAAATGAAAAATACAAAAAAAATGAGAAAAAAAAAAGTGCCTTGGTGAAAACCTGGAAACAGGCTCCTTGGTAGCAAAAATAGAATCTCTGCCAAGATGGTGAAAACCCAGCAAACGGGTGCCACTTGTTTCAAAATGCTCCATCTATCAGCACAATCTTGGTCTTTCCTAGCTTTCAGTCTTGCTTTAGTTTCTACATATCTCCTGGTTTGTTTCTGCATTTCTAGTTTTCAATAAGTCAGTCTGTACACCAATCAGCTCAAGCGTCTGTATCCTATCGATGTTTAACACTTGGGGGCAATCAATGTCATATCCTATGGTCTCCCATGTATCTTAGACAGATCATATCTAGTCAGAGTCCTTTGAAGCTTCATGTGAGTCAATCAGTCTGTCTTGTCTCCAGAAAGGATTTTGCATCTACAAAATGCAATCAAACATCAAAACTCAACTGAAAATAATCTATTCTTTTTACATGCTTTTATCTCCTTGTATGCTTACTGATTCGCATTGAGATTTTTGCATATTGTGTCCCTTCAAGCTCTTCGATGATGTCCTTTATAGGATTTAGAGAGTGATGACTGTGGGCATAATCTTTTCTTTGTCTTCTGCTTGTATGTGAAAATCTAACAACTTTGGAAATTTTGGATTGAAATGGTGTTCGACTATAAGAGCCTTTATCTTGAATTGGATGGCCATGCGTACCTCGACCATTGATACCCAGACAATTCAAGGAAGTTTGATCTAACTATTGTCTTTTTGAGTAAGTTCTTTCTCCTACTGTGGAACACAATCTTGCCTAAGGATGTGAATGATAAAGGGTCACTACGGATAATTCACATTGGATTTAGAATGATCTCTTGATTGTTTGATGTGTTTGCAATGCAAGGAGTATTCCGGTCATCATGAAGTTTATGTTTTGATGCTTATACAAATTGCTATATCAAAATGGACATGATATTCAGGTCATCCTAGTGTTTATGCCTTGGTACTTATATCTAATCTGACATTCCAAAAATAAAACCAATATTCATATGTCCATGGTTGTTTGACCAGTGGGGGTTGTATTGATTCTTGCGCATACAAATCAATATTCATATGTCTATGGTTTTTTTTAGCTGGTGGGCATTGTATTGATTTATCTGGTTACCTAAAACTTCAATGATGATAACAAATCAACACATGATCAATGAGTAGGTCCTAGGCCTTAGGTTGCATTTCATTTTGCATGTCTCTTTGCATTTTTGCACTTTGCATGGTCTCACAAATTTCCTGAACACTTAAAAGATTCTTCAATCACCTCTTCCAATCTAACAAGAGCTGAATCCCACATGAAGGTTCCTCCAACGAAATAGCAACTAGAATCCTTTTTCAGGATCAAAATTCAAATCTGAGATCATTCATATTATTAACTACTTGCATATTTGACCTTCGATCATCACAGAAATTCATAATTCAACTTAACTGATTATCTTACATCAAACTATCAAAATTTCAACTTGGTCAACTATGGTCACCTCATGGCTTAACCTAGTCAAATTTGGTCTTTTAGATCTCCAAACGATGCAGAATGCATTCTTCAACGTGTTTAACCACTTTTCCAATCAATTAACATGCTTCTGGACTCTCAACGCTGAATTTTCTTGTCAGATTTCAATTTTAATCCCGAAGGGGGCATGGTATTGCATATCATTCAAAGTTTGTAATCAAATTTGAAATCATATCTTCCTTAGTAATCAAGACAACAACCATGTCTAGTTGCTAAATCATCAAAAGTTCTCATCGTTCGAGGCAAATCTATCATCACTTGGGGCATATCAGATTCATCAAGATCCATATCAATCTAGTATTCTCCTAATCTTGTAAACTATATCATCTTTTTGCAACCATCAGATCATAGTGTTCTTTCCTTAGTTCTTCGGCAACTGAAGGGTTCAGATGTGATACCTTCTAGTTCTACTAAAACAATCGAGTCTAGAACCAGTCACTCACTTCTTAGCAATCCTAAGGTTTGGAATCAGGTGTTTTGACACTCTTTCACAATCATCAGTTCATTGCTGCTATAGTGAAAATTATCCTTGGTCATTCAGGACCTATTATCTTCATATCAAATCTTTCAATCAGCTTCTGTCTCATATCAATTATCAATTTTGAATCAGTTTCATATCTCTATCAAACACAGACTATCTTTGAACCACTGCGCTTCGCACAGTAATTTAAAGAGGGGCAAAATGTAATACCCCAAAAATGGGCTATAAGTTCATTAATCTCCTACATCTTCAATTCAAATGAAATTGACATAAAAGTCCTAATCTAATGCACATCTAAACATCTTTGAATCATAATTGATTATCTTAAATTCTGCATCAGGGAATATTCCTAGTAATATTTCTAATCATCTTAATTATCTTTGATTTAATGATTATTTGGCGATAAATCTTATTTATCCTAAAGTTTAATTAATTGAATATTCTCAATATTTAATTAATTAAGTTTAATTCTGCCACTTAATTATTTAATTGAATTTAATTATATTTATTCCTAATTATTATTATTTAAATTTGACAATAAATCAAAATTCCTATCATTAATTGATTAAATTCTTATTTAATTAATTAAAGCAAGTTGTCATATTTAATAATATTATTTTTGGGATAAAACTTTGAAAAAATAATTGATTAACCCATAAATCAATTATTTTATTTTTAAAAGTAGTTAAGTTGGAAATAAATCACTTTATTATTAAATTAATTCATAAATAAAACATGCACAATCATAAAAGCAGATAACTATCAATTATCAATTAAAGCTAAACTCTATTTTGAGTTAAAACTTAGCTTTTGCATGTTTTTGTGAGTTAATTATCCTTTATTTAAAAATAACTCAAAAATCAACCTAAGTTATTTGAGTGATTTATGGCTTTTTTTCCCATGCACCTCCAAAGCCCTGGATTTCTATAAAATCAAGGCTTTAGGTCATCTCAGATCATCTCATAATTTTGCAAGCTTACTTTGCCAAAGTCATCTACGAATTGCACAACTATTTTGAAGAATTGGAATTTGGAGAATCAAAGCTTATTGCGAATCAAGGCTATTGTGAGATCAATTTGTATTTTTTTTACATTCATTTAGATTCTTTTTTATATCATTGTTAGATCAATTCATAGCATATCAATTTTTACATATCATAGATTTCATATCATTGCATAGAAAATATCAAAAAAATCGATTAATGGCATTCATATTTCATATCAATTTTGCATTCAAATCCTTTATTTAGGTGTCGTCTAGGTCACTGATCTTGATAACAATCTGAGAACATCGATCTCGCACCTATTAGAAGGTAGTAAATCACTTGGTTAGAGTAGATTTCAATTTTGAATGATTTTGATTATAGCTAACCTCTAATGTTTCACTGAAGTGTTGTGTCTATAGATTAGGTACAAAATTCACACATACCATTTATGGCGCCCACTGTGGGGCAACCCACCTTTTCATGCTGGTTTTGATTTTTTTGGGGAGCTAAAACCCCAAAGTTTCAAAGATTTAATTTTATCTCCCAAATGGCTCAAATTTTTGGTCTAAAATTTGTTTTGCAAGTTTTTGACATATCAAGAAAGCTACAGTAAAAAATTTAGAATTTTCTGAGATATTTTGAATTTTTAATAATTTTTAGTTGAAATTATGGAAAAAAATAATATCTAACGCAAATCAGCATATTTTTTAAAAAATTTAATATTTTCAGAAAGCTCTTTAAATTCTACAAGGGGTCCATTCTTTGTGTTTTAAATTTGGATATGATATAATAGCTCAAATAGTCAATTTACAAAAACTGGTATGTTTTGATAAAATAGGTCTCTAGGGCACAAATGAAGAGATTTTTCTAAAATTTTTGCATTTTTGGAAAGCTTTCTATTTCTTAGTAGGGGTTTCTATTCTAAATTTCTAGTTTTGTGGCCAAAATCATATCAAAAAAAGCAAATCTTTTTGACTAGGTCAAATACAATGCAAAAAAATTAAAATTTTGTGATGGGTATGCACTTATTTTTCATATGATTCAATGCATGATATGAGTTTTCATTTGGATTAATTTCTAATTATTATTTCTCCTAACAATTGATTTTTAGATCTAACCTTAGGATTTTCATAAGTTGAATATACCTTGCATATCTTGTTTGCTTGTTGGCTTGTTGGAGAGTTCGTAGCTTGCTTGCATAGTAAAGCTCAACAAAAATTGCTAAAAATTAGGTAAAATCTACTAAGCGTGTTGCAAGGATCCCAGGTATTCTCCTTCATCTAATGAAATTTTGATTTGGGACTTAAAATAAATCTCTCTTGTGTCTAGCTTGGGTGATTTTTTTCATGCTTTTGTTTTACACACTTGCATAATTGATACTAGGTTGTGACCCCTTAAGGATTCATTAAGTAGTCTTAGATACTTGTAATTGATCTTCATTGCTATCTTGAGTTATTGGACTTGCTAATCCACCGGCCCCTCATTTCCACCCCATGGTTGCAATCTCAGTGCCATAAAGGGGAGGGGTCAATAGGACAGAAGCGTTAAGTGTTCCACTTGGCAACCCTTTTGTGCTTTTAGGAACTCACTTGTTTTCTAAGTTGGGGACTCATTTTCAGCTTGTGTGAGGTGTTAAGTGTTCCACCTTGTGGACTCATCTCATATTCACTTTAAGTGTTAAGTGTTCCTCTTTCTGCTTTTTGGGTACTTTTGGTAGATTTGCTTTCGGGAATATATCTATGCTCACATAGTAATTAGGCCCTATGAACACTATTCATGATTCTTGAGAGATTGGATTCCTAGTGAAATCTTTCTTGATGACAGAATCCTTGTAGGTAGGGAGGATACTTAGTGTGTTTCACATTCAACTTGGTTAGTGTGTCTTCTCTTATTGATCGATACATTCTCTCCCAGGAGAGGTTGATAGATCACATGGGGTTGACATCACGAGCTTTGGTGAATCAAAATTGGTTAGTGCACCTTCTCTTATTGATTGATACATTCTCTTCTCGGAGAGGTTGATAGATCATGTGGAGTTGGCATCATAGACCTTGGTGAAGCAAAACTTTTTCTTAGCATGTCAGATTAATCTGCTTACTTTGTTTGGGTTAAAAGTGAAAAGGTGTCAAAAACCTTAGATCTGGAGCCAAGTCCCCTTGTGGTATACTATTGTGAGTCATCTTTAGAGAGGGTTAACTGTAGTGGACAATCCCTTCATAGGGCAAACTACATTGATAGAACCTCAAGTGGTTATAGCCATTTTTGTCATGGTAGTGACAGCCGCTATATAAATGTCCTTGTGGAAGAAATCTCCATAGGTATGATTCATTGTTGGGTTGTCAGATCTCCCTAGTAGCTGCTGAAGATTAAGTTCTCAGACTGTGTCAAAACCCTGGTGCACTAGGATTGGAGTTCACCCCTTTGGATCATAAAAGTTTTAGAGTCAAACCATTACTAAAAACCCTAGCGAGGCCAAATTTTCATTTTATAGGGTATATGTGCGTTATTGCAAAACATTTTTGGAACATACACTTATGTCTTGGAGACAATTCCAAGAGTTCAAAAATTGATATTTGAGCTAGCGTTCTTTGTAACTAGTCAACAAGATCATATAAAATTTTAGGGTTGACTGTTGACTTGGTGGTGACATTCTTGGATGTCACTTGCTTGGGTTTGCTAGATAGGTTAGAACTAGGACCTCTAATAACCACAGGACCTTGACTTTCACTTCTGGTAATAGTGTTGAGAGCTTGGGATGACCTTTGAGAGTGAGGACCCCTAAGCACTACCACAGGTTCTTCGTCAAATATAGGAGGAGAGCCCACATCATAACCATAAGAATCTTTGTTTCACATCATGTTGATACTTTCCTCGACAATCTCAAGCATATTGACCACATTTTTTGCACTTGTGTAGGTATTGTTGATTTTAGCCTTGCCATTTTTGGGTTTAGAGGTTTCCCCCTTTTCATATTTTGGAAAAGGCTCCTTGAATGCCTTATGGTCTACATTAGTATTCAACCCATCAATCCGAAGTTTTCAACTCTCAATAAGATCTTGAATAAGGTGCTTAAGCTTCCAATAATGTTCGATGTCATGTCCAATGCCATTGTGGAATTTGTAGAAAGCTTTTTCATTCCACCAATGTGGCTTAACGTCAGGTATGCAAAAATTTGTTGGATCTTGTGGTTGTGCAAGTTTATTGGCAATAAGCATCTTGAAAACATCCTCATAGGAGTCACCCAGTTTAGAAAATTGTCACCTCTCCTTCTTAGGCTTTTCTTGATACTTTGGTTTATGCTCTTGTTGGTTGGAGGATGTGTTGAGCTTCATAGCTTGGACTACACTAGACAAATGGAGGACTCCTTGATCCTTGGGTTCGGAAGAGTCCACAACTCCATCATTGACTACTTGCTTATTCTTGTTCTAGTGCGAGTGCTTACCTTTGTCCTTATTAGCGTTGTTAGGATTTTGACCATTGTTGTTATTGCTATGTTTGGTCAAAATTCTTTGCTCTTTCAAGACATCCTCAATTCGACATGCGGTTTCGACCATAGTATCGAAGGAATCAAAGACCATCTTCTGAACCTCATAACGCATTTCAAGCACCAAATTACTAACAATGATGTCAATCCTTTCATGCTTAGGGATAGTCCTAGAATTGCAGGAGCACAATCATCTCCACCTTTGTAAGAAGGTAACAAAGGATTCCCCTTGGTTTTGTTTCAAGTTGCACAAGTCCAACATAGTGACTGATCTTGACAAGTTGTATACAAAATGTTGAATGAATCTATGGACAAGTTCTTTGAAAGTTTTGACGGGAGGGGTTATGTTGGTAAACCACTCCATGGCTTGGCCCTTGAGACTCCTTGGAAATAATCTCATAAGATAGGAGTCATCTTGGTGAAACTCAAAAGTCATGATGTAGAACTAACACACATGATCATGTGGGTTGCCTTTGCCATCATACTTGTCATACTAGGGGATTTTGACTTTTCTAAGAAATTCCTTCATACTCACACTTTTGTCGAAAGGATTGGGACAAATAGAATCAAGTGAAAAGGAACTTTTAGGTGCCAACACCTTTTCCATCATATGTTTGAGTTGTTTGATCTCCTCTTCTTGAGAGGGTCCTTGTTTCTTGATTCTTCTATCCACATCAAAGTTTTAAGGGACCCTAGCACCTTTGTTAATCAAGCTCTCTAGGAACCTATCTTTATTTTTATCAAGATACTTCTCCACATATTGTTGGAATAGTGGCTCTTGTTGCATTCTCATGAAATCTTGATCATCAAAACTTGCACTACTTCATCCATGTTGAGAGCCATGATGAGCCTATTGGGAGGGTTGTCTCAAGTTCCTAGGAGGTGTTCATCTCCTATGTTGTGAAATCCTCCTTCCTTTAGGACTAGTAGATCTTGAAGGGGTCCTTGACCACCTTCTGCTTCTTGGGGTTCTTGAGGGAGTAGAGGGTGGAGAGTTGTTTCCACTGTTGGTACCCCTATTGTTGAATTGGTCATTGAGTTGTTGGGCTAAAAGCCTATCTTGTTCCTCTTGAAATGTTTTTCTTATCAACTCTAACAAAGCTTTTTGTTCTACCTCTAGGTGTTTAAACCTTTCTTCTTTAGTGGCTTGCTCATCCAAAGAGACTTTCTTTTCATGCTCAATTCTTTTAAGCCTTTCATTTTCATATCTTGAGGTTGTTTTGAGTGGCGAGTTGGACCTTGAATGTTTGAACAAGTCATTAGTGAATGTTGCATTCACATGAGCATCATCAAATTCATTGTTTTGGTCTTCATGTTGTGACCGTGCATCTTGGTGAGCTTGCCCATAATGTCTTTTATCTCTTTGATGGGTGTTTAAATATATTGAGTTAATAGGGGGTGATTCAAGTTGATTGTCATCACCAAATAACATCTTATCCCTATGTCTTTGGAAAATGTCATCAAGAGTTTGATCCATCACTTCTCTTTGCTTTCTAGTCATGGTGTAGCTCATGTCCATATTTTATTGAGAAGGTGGTAAAGAGGTACTCAACTCACTAGGATTTCTCTTTAGGTCAAACCAAGCTTCAGACTCACTCCTAGGTGATTGATCAAAGATGGGTTTCTTTCCCTTTCGCTATTGACGAGTTTGGACTAAGGGTAACTGATCAAAGACAACTTGAGGTCATTTTCCTTGACTAACTTGGTACCTTGTCATAACTAACATGAAATAAAAAGACCCTTGGTGATAAGATGATCTTACAAAACATCAATACCAAACTAGGATAGTAAAAGTGTTCAATTGTCGAAAAAGAGATGGTGAGATAGAAAGCTACAAAGAGGCGTAAACTAACAGTACCATAGAGGTGTATAATAAAAGGATGAGTATCGTAACACATATGGACCAGGAGGATGGATTTACCCAAATATATAATTGAAATTGAAATTGAATTTTTGATGGAAGTAGATTTGGACAAAAGAGTATTGAAACTCTCCAAGTGTGTTACTAAAGAATCTAAAGGTGTACATTTTCAACAAGGATGATCTCTAACTTATCGATGCTAAGAAAGACTACTTTGTAAAATCAAAGAACACTAATTCAAGGGATATAAACACAAGAACCCAAGGTACAAATAGGTTTCTAGCAATAGAGTAAGTCACCTACTAAAATCTAGTCAACTAAGGAAAAGACTGAAAATTGCATAAACCAGACAGATAGCAAAAAGACTTTGTGCAGTAGTTTCTAGGCTAATAGTATGATAGTTTCTGACCAGGTGATATTTTGTAGAAGGTAGTGCGACATTTTCTAGGAAGCCCATGCAATACTTTCTAGGCAAGCAGTGTGATAGTTTTTCAGGGACAAACTATCACACAATAAATCTTCATATAGTGTGCAATAAAGTTTTAGGATCGTATGACTCTTGACCAGTGAGTGTTAAAAATCTTAGTTTTAATGGAAATTTGGTCAAAGTTTCAGTCTGAGGGTTGGATTTATTGATTTCAAGCATAGTATTAGTAGTAATTAGACAACTTTACAAATAGTATGGGATCAAACATGTCATAAAAAACTTGCACAAGGGAAAAAGAAACCTTGCCAAGACAAGAAATTATGATATCAAAGAAATAAAATCTTATGAATGCTACCAAGATGTTTGATATTTGAGAACGTTTACATGGGTAGATCACATTGAGAACACTTCAAGCACTTACTAGCCTAAAAATACAATGGATCAATACTTAACAACTTGGCCCACACTTAATGCTCCATTGCCTCACACAAAGTGGTTACCCACGATAGATATTGGCTTTGTAGTGGAAATGCCAATGACACAACCAAAGGAACATAGATGGTGAGAAATCTTGGGGTGATCTGGGTTAGTCCACTAGGATCAATCCTTGCACCAAGAAGCTAAGTGGAAAAATAGGGTGGCTTCTATCTATGGTTCTTAGTAAGGGCTTCTATTCGTAATACCCCTCTTGCTCCCCAAAGGGACTCCTTACCTTGTGGCAAGTAACGGACCTCGCGGTCACAAGAGTACCTTAAGAAGTTTTTCTCAACATTTTTTTCATGGTCAGAATCCCACAAGTACTCACATCAAGTGAAGACAAGTACTACGTCTACCAAGGTTTTGTGTCCTTGATAGCCTTGAGTTTATAGCGGGTCGGAATAGCTGGCAAAAAGCTTGTCCCCACTTGGGTCATTCCTATTGATTTCTCAAGAGCAAGCCCACTAAAGGATTCTAAAAACTAAACAAAGAGTGAATCAACTTTTGAGTTTCAAGATTTCTGTTTCACCTCAAGGGTGAAGAGCATATTCTCCTATCCCAAAAATTTCTCCCAAACACACCAAGAAAAGGTTCAACTACCCTCTTACTTTCAAAATCCAAAGATGGGTCAAGATTTTGGTTTCACCACAAGGGTGAAGAGCATACTCTCCTACCACCCAAAGATTCCTACAACAAGATATTAAGTGCCTATGAAAAGAAACAACTAGTATGTGCCACACTCAAAATGAAAGAAATAAAATAAGCACTTGGTTGGTTTTTATGCTTTGGGCAGCCCTGCAAAAACTGTTAGTAGCCCTTATGCATTTGGAGCTTTGACATGTGTTCTTTTAAGAAAATAATCAAGTAATGAGAGCACCTACAAGCACAATGTGTTAGCCCTACAAGGGTTAGAACATCAAAACCAAATGAAATCTCAAAATAAACCCCTGTTCTAACACAACAAATTAGAAATTTGAATCAAACCAATTAAATCTTGCAAAGAAATGACAAAAATTACCCACTACCAAGCTTGGGCGATATTTTTGTCATAGAAAGGATCATACGATATTTTGCTCTATACTGGTGCGATACTTTATCTCTATGCGATAATTCCTAATACCTACGTGTGACAGAGAAAAAACAATAGTGTGATAGAGTCTGCCAAGGCACGCGATACTTTAACTGGTAAAGTATCACACTGGTATACAAGAAACTATCGTACAATACTGGAAAACTGTCACATGATAATTCTATTAGAAAAAAAGCAAAGAGCCAAAACATCAAGCAAATATTGACAAAAAATTTATGGAAATGTATAAAAAGAAGGACCAAACAAGAGTTTTCTACCCCATGATGGGCACCAAAAATGTACACACAAAATAGTGCACTTCTCTAAGTCATTACTTCCAAGGGAATCCACGAATGGGAAACCAAGAGAAAGTGACCTAGAGCTCCCTAGGCATGGAGTCACAAGGATATTGATATTGCTCTCAGCTAGAGCTATTGAAGCATGCAATCTTGCTAGTAAACCACATAATGGGAGATTCAAGAGACAAGGGAAAGGATGCCAATATCCTCAAGAATCAAGAATGGAAATGCAATGCAACTATGCTAATAATAAAGATGCAAGCTAAGCTATGAAATGAAAGTATTACAAATACTTGCTAATAAAGCTATGTGAGCTAATCTAGAGCATAAAGGAAACTAAGCTAGAAAGCATAAACATGAAGCTATGATGCAAGAATGAAACTAGAATGAAATAATGATCTCCAAAATCTCCAAAGCCTCCGAGAAATCCCGCAGCATAAGATTTGTATTCAAATTTGGGATCCTAGAATGAGAAAAGAGCTCTCCTATTAAACGAATTGAAAAGGAATGGACCATGGATATTTAAGAGGCAAAAGATTTAATCAAGGGTGGAGCTTGAAAGAGGAGCAATCCATGTGCACAAATATCCTCCAAGGAGAAAATAAGAGTTGACTTTTGTGTCTATATGAGATAAAAAGACCTTTTTCTTCCTTTTATAAAATAGGAATAATGCTTTATTTGTGCAACTTAGGATAAGAGGTAAGTGGGAGCTTTTTATTTAATAAAAGGGGAGGGAATTCCTTTTAATTAAATAAAAACTTAGGATAAAATGGTTAATCCATAGAAAATAATCAAAAATGATAAAATAGGATTTGATCAAGGAAATTGATATAATTGAAAAAAGTTGATTTTTTAAAATATTGATTCAAGGATTTAATAAATTGTTGAATGGGAGCCCAAAGTCTAGGTGACCATTTTAGGGTGCATACACTTATTAGGGGTCCTAGCACATGATAAGGCCTATTAGGACCACTAAGAAGTCCCCATGACCCCTTTTGACACATTTGAATGTTCAAGTGTGTCTGAAGTGGTTGTAGGACACACTTGAGCATTCCAATGTGTCCGCAGGGATCACGGCGACTTCCTAGCGGTCCTAACGCATGATAGGGCCTATTAGGACCCCTAGAAAGTCCCCATGACCCCTTCTCACTCATTTTAATGCCCAAATGTTTCTAGAGGGGCCGTAGGATCCCTTATGACACTCTTGAGCATTCCAATGTGTCCGTAGGGGTCACGGGGACTTCCTATGGGTCCTAAGGCATGATAAGGCCTATTAGGACCCCTAGGAAGTACTCATGACCCATTTTGACACATTTGAATGTTTAAGTGTGTTAGAGTTGGTCATAGGACCCCTTAGGACACACTTGAGCATTCCAATGTGTCCACAAGGGTTACAGGGACTTCCTAAGGGTCCTAACACACAATAAGGCCTATTAGGACCCCTAGGAAGTCCTCATGACCCCTTTTGACACATTTGAATGCTCAAGTGTGTTTGAAGTGGTCGTATGAAACCTTAGCACACACTTGAGTGTTTCAATGAGTCCCCAGGGGTCACAGGGACTTCCTAGGGGTCCTAATGCATGACAAGGCTGATTAGGACCCCTAGGAAGTCCCCATGACCCCTTTTGAGACATTTGAATACTCAACTATGTTTGAAGTAGTTGTAGGACCCCTTAGGACACACTTGAGCATTCCAATGTGTCCAAAGGGGTCACTAGGACTTCCTAGGGGTCCTAACATGTGATAAGGCCTATTAGGACCCCTAGGAAGTCCCCATGACCCCTTTTGACACATGTGAATGTGCAAGTGTGTCCCAAGGGGCCGTAGGACCCCTTATGACACACTTGAGGGTTCTAATGTGTCCATAGGGGTCACGGGGACTTCCTAGGGGTCCTAACATATGATAAGGCCTATTAGAACCCCTAAAAAGTCCTCATGACCCCTTTTCACAAATTTGAATGCTCAAGTGTGTCCGAAGTGGTTGTAGGACCCCTTAGGACACACTTGAGTGTTCACATGTGTCCACAGGGGTCATGGGGACATTCTAGGGGTCCTAACACATGATAAGGCCTATTAGGAACCCTAGGAAATCCTCATGACACCTTTTGATACATTTGAATGCTCAAGTGTGTCTGAAGTGGTTGTAGGACCCCTTAGGACACACTTGAGCATTACAATGTGTCCATAGGGGTCACGGGAACTTCCTAGGGGTCGTAACATGTGATAAGGCCTATTAGGACCCCTAAGAAGTCCCCATGACCCCTAGTAAGTCCCCATGACTCATTTGAATGCCCAAGTGTGTCTGAAGTAGTCGTAAGACATCTTATTACACACTTGAAAGTCCCAATGTGTTGATAGGGGTCACGGGGACTTCTGATGGGTCCTAACGCATCATTAGGACTATTAGGACCCCTAGGAAGTCCTAATGACCCCTTTTGACACATTTGAATGCTCAAGCATGTTCGAAGTGGTTGTAGGGCCCCTTAGGAAACACTTGAGCATTTCAATGTGTCCAGAGGGATCACAGGGACTTCCTAGGCATCCTAACATGTGATAAGGCCTAAAAGGGCCCTTAGGAAGTACCTGTGACCCCTTTTAACACATTTGAATGGTCAAGTGTCTCCGAATGGGCTGTAGGACCCCTTATGATGCACTTGAGCATGCCAATGTGTCCATAGGGGCCACGAGGACTTTGTAGGGGTCCTAACACATGATAAGGCCTGTTAGGACACTTAGGAAGTCCTCATGACCCATTTTTACACATTTGAATGCTCAAGTGTGTTTGAAGGTGTCGTTGGAACCCTTAGGACACACAAGAGCATCCCAATGTGTCAAAAGGGGTCACGGGGACTTCCTAGGGGTCCCAGCGCATGATAAGGCCTATTACAACCCCTAGGAAGTCCCCATGACCCCTTTTGACATATTTTAATGCTCAAGTGTGTCTGAAGCGGTTTTAGGACCCCTTATGACACACTTGAGCATTCCAATGTGTCCATAGGGGTCACGAGGACTTCATAGGGATCCTAACACGTGATAAGACCTATTAGGACACTTATCAAGTCCTCATGACCCCTTTTGCAACATTTCAATACTCAAGTGTGTCTGAATTTGTTGTAGGACCCCTTAGGACACACTTGAGCATTCCAATGTGTTGACGGTGGTTCACAGGGACTTCCTAGGGGTTGTAGCAAGTGATAAATCCTATTAGGACCGCTAGGAAGTCCCCATGACCCCTTTTGGTACATTTGAATGCTCAAGTGTGTCTGAAGTGGTTGTAGAACCCTTTATGACATGCTCTAGAGTTCCAATGTGTCCATTGGGGTCACAGGGACTTCCTAGGGGTCCTAACATGCAATAAGGCCTATTAGGACCCCTAGGAAGTCTCCATGACCACTTTTGACTCATTTTAATGCTCAAGTGTGTCCAAAGGTGCCATAGGACCCCTTATGACACACTTGAGCATTCCAATGTTTCCATAGGGATCATGGGGACTTCCTAGGGTTTTTAACGCATGATAAGGCCTATTAGGACCCCTAGGAAGTCTCCATGACCCCTTTTGACACATTTGAATGCTTAAGTGTTTCTAAAGTGGTCGTAGGACCCCTTAGGGCACACTTGACTACTCCAATGTGTCTACAGGGGTCACAGGGAATTCATAGGGGTTGTAACATGTGATAAGGCCTATTAGGACCCCTATGAACTCCTCATGACCCCTTTTGACACATTTTAATGCTAAACTATGTTTGAAGTGGTCGTAGGACACTTTAGGACACACTTGAGCATTTCAATGTGTCCACAAAGGTTATAGGGATTTCCTAGGGGTCCTAACACATGATAAGGCCTATTAGGACCCCTAGGAAATCCTCATGACCCATTTTGACACATTTGAATGCTCAAGTGTGTCTGAAGTGGTCATACAACCCATTTTGAGATATTTGAGCATTCCAATGTGTCCATAGGGGTCACGGGGACTTCCTAGGTGTCCTGACATGTGATAAGGACTATTAGGATCCCTAGGAAGTCCCCATGACCCCTTTTGACACATTTGAATGCTCAAGTGTGTCCCACAGGGCCGTAGGACCCTTTATGACACACTTGAGCATTCCAATGTGTCCATAGGGGTCACGTGGACTTCCTAGGTTTCCTAATGCATGATAAGGCCTATTAGGACCTCTAGGAATTCCCCATGACCCCTTTTGGCACATTTGAATGCTCAAGTGTGTCTGAAGGCATCGTAGGACCCGTTAGGACACACTTGAGCATTCCAATGTGTCCATAGGGGTCACGGGGACTTCCTAGGGGTCCTGACTTGCTATAAGGCCTATTAGGACCCCTAGAAATTCCCGATGACCCCTTTTGACACATTTGAATTTTCAAGTGTGTCTAAAGGCATCATAGGACCCCTTAGGACATACTTGAGCATTCTAATGTGTCCAAAGGGGGTCACGAGGGCTTCTTAGGAGTCATAACACATGATAAGGTGTACTAGGACCCCTAGGAAGTCCTCATGACCCCTTTTGACACATTTGAATGCTCAAGTGTGTTCAAAGGTGTCATACGACCCCTTAGGACACACTTGAGTGTTCCAATATTTCCATGGGGGTCATGGGGACTTCCTACAGGTCCTAACATGTGATAAGGTGTATTAAGACCCCTAGGAAGTCCCCATGACCCCTTAGGACACACTTGAAAATTCTAATGTGTTGATAGGGGTCACGGGGACTTCTGAGGGGTCCTAATGCATGATAAGGGCTATTAGGAACCCAAGGAAGTCCTAATGACCCCTTTTGACACATTTGAATGCTCAAGTGTTTCCAAAGTGGTCGTAGGGCCCCTTAGGAAACACTTGAGTGTTTCAATGTGTCCAGAGGGGTCACGGGGACTTCCTAGGGGTCCTAATATGCAATAAGGCCTATTAGGATCCCTAGGGAGTCCTTATGACCTCTTTTGACACATTTGAATGGTCAATTGTGTCCTAAGTGGTTGTAGGACACACTTGAGCATTCGAATGTGTCCACAGTAGTTACGGGGAATTTCTAGGGGTCCTAGCACCTAGTAAGGAAAATTAGGACCCCTAGGAAGTCATCATGACCCCTTTTGACACATTTGAATGCTCAAGTGTCTCCGAAGTGGTCGTAGGACACCTTAGGACACACTTGTGCATTCCAATGTGTCCAAAGGGGTCACAAGGACTTCCTAGGGGTCCTAACATGTGATAAGGCCTATTAGGACCCCTAGGAAGTCCCCATGACCTCTTTTGACACATTTGAATGCTTAAGTGTGTCCAAAGGGGCCGTAGGACCCCTTATGACACACTTGAGTGTTCCACTATGTCCATAGGGGTCACGAGGACTTTGTAGGGGTCCTAATGCCTAATAAGGCCTATTAGGACCCCTAGGAAGTCCCCATGACCCCTTTTGACACATTTGAATGCTCACATATTTGCAAAGGCATCTAGGAGCCCTTAGGACACACTTGAGCATTCCAATGTGTCCAAAGGGGGTCATGAGGACTTCCTAGGGGTCCTAATGTGTGATAAGGTTTACTATGACCCCTAGGAAGTCCTCATGACCCCTTTTGACACATTTGAATGGTCAAGTGTGTTTAAAGGTGTCGCAGGACCGCTTCAAACACACTTGAGCATTCCAATGTCTCCACAAGGGTCACGAGGAATTCATAGGGGTCCTCACACGTGATAAGGCCTATTAGGACCCCTAGGAAGTCCCCATGACCCCTTTTGACACATTTAAATGCTCAAGTGTGTCCAATGTGGTCATAGGACCTCTTAGGACACACTTGAGAGTTCCAATTTTTCCACAGGGGTCCCGGGGAGTTCCAATGCACCCTAACATGTGATAAGTCCTATTAGGACCCCTAGGAAGTCCTCATGATCCCTTTTGACATATTTGAATGCTCAAGTCTGTCCAAAGTGGTCATAGGACCCCTAAGGACACACTTAGGCATTCCAATGTGTCTAGAGGGGTCACCGGGACTTCCTAGGGGTCTTAATACATGATAATGCCAATTAGGACCTCTAGTAAGTTCCCATGACCCGTTTTGACACATTTTAATGTTCAAGTCTATTTGAAGGGGTTGTAGGACCCATTATGACACACTTGAGCATTCCAATGTGTCTATAGGGGTCACGGGGACTTCCTAAGGGTCATAACACGTGATAAGGCCTATTAGGACCCCTAGGAAGTCCCCATGACCCCTTTTGACATATTTGAATGCTCAAGTGTGTCTGACATGGTCATAGGACCCTTAGGCCACAATTGAGCATTAAAATGTGTCAAAAGGGGTCATGAAGACTTCCTAGGGGTCCTAACGCATGATAAGGCCTATTAGGACCCCTAGGAAGTCTCCATGACCCCTTTTGATACATTTGAATGCTCAAGTGTGTACGAAGTGGTTGTAGGACCCCTTAGGACACCCTTGAGTGTTCCAATGTGTCCACAGGGGTCACAGGGACTTTCCTAAGGGTCCTAGCATGTGATAAGGCCTATTAGGACCCCTAGGAACTTCTCATGACCCCTTTTGACACATTTGAATGCTAAATTGTGTCTGAAGTGGTCGTAGGACCCCTTAGAACACACTTAATAATTTCAATGTGTCTACAGGGCTTATGGGGACTTCCTAGGGGTCCTTATAGGTGATAAGGCCTATGAGGACCACTAGGAAGTCCTCATGACCCTTTTTGGCACATTTCCATGCTCAAGTGTGTCGTCAGCAGTCATAGAACCCCTTAAAACACACTTGAGCATTGAAATATGTCCACAATGGTCATGGGGACTTCCTAGGGGTCCTAACATGCGATAAGGCCTATAAGGACACCTAGGAAGTCCCCATGACCCCTTTTGACACTTTTGAATGCTCAAGTGTGTCCAAAGAGGCCATAGGACCCCTTATGACACACTTGAGCATTCCAATGTGTCCATAGGGGTCACGAGGACTTCCTAAGGGTCCTAATGCTCAATAAGGCCTATTAGGACCCCTAAGAAGTTCCCATGACCCCTTTTGGCACATTTGAATGCTCAAATGTGTCTGAAGGCATTGTAGCACCCCTTAGAACACATTTGAGCATTCCAATGTGTTGACTGGGGTCATGAGGACTTCCTAGGGGTCATAATGCTTGATAAGGCCTATTAGGACCCCTAGGAAGTCACCATGACCCCTTTTGACATATTTGAATTCTCAAGTTTGTTCGAAGTGGTCATAGGACCTCTTAGGAAACACTTGAGTGTTCCAATGTGTCCAAAGGTGTCATGGGGACATCCTAGGGGTCCTAACATGTGATATGTTCTATTAGGACCCCTAGGAAGTCCTAATTACCCCTTTTGAAACATTTAAATGCTCAAGTGTGTCTGAAGTGGTTGTAGGCACCCTTAGGACACACTTGAGCATTCCAATGTGTCAAGAGGGGTCACAGGGACTTCCTAGGGGTCCTAAAGCATGATAAGGCCTGTAAGGACCCCAAGGAAGTCCCCATGATGCCTTTTGATGCATTTGAATAGTCAAGTGTGTCCGAAGAGGCTATAGCACTCCTTATGACACACTTGAGCATGTTGATGTGTCCATAGGGGTCACGGGGACTTCCTAGGGGTCCTAACACATGATAAGGCCTATTAAGACCCAAAGGAAGTCCTCATGATGCATTTTGATACATTTTAATGGTCAAGTGTGTCTGGAGGCATCTTAGGACACCTTAGGACACACTTGAGCATCCCAATGTGTCAAAAGGGGTGACTGGGATTTCCTAGGGGTCCTAGCACATGATAAGGCATAATAGGACCCCAAGGAAGTCCCCATGATGACTTTTGACACATTTGAATGCTCAAGCATGTCTAAAGTGGTTGTAGGACACCTTAGGACACACTTGAGCGTTCCAATGTGTCCACAGGGGTCACGGGGACTTCATAGGGGTCTTAACATGAAAAAAGGCCTATTACGAGCCCTAGGAAGTCCTCATGACCCTTTTTGACACATTTGAATGCTCAAGTGTGTCCGACATGGTCATAGGACCACTTAGGACACACTTGCGCATTCCAATGTGTCCATAGTGGTCACGGGGACTTCCTAGGCATCGTAACACGTGATAAGGCCTATTAGGACCCCTAGGAAGTCCCCATGACCTATTTTGACACATTTGAATGCTCAAGTATGTCTGAAGTGGTCCTAGGACCCCATAGGACACACTTAAGCATTCCAATGTTTCCATAGGGATCATGGGGACTTCCTAGGGGTCCTAACACGTGATAAGACCTATTAGGATGCCTAGGAAGTCCCCATGACCCCTTTTGACTCATTTGAATGCTAAAGTGTGTCCAAAGGAGTAGTAGGACCCCTTATGACACAGTTGAGCATTGTAATGTGTCCATAGGGGTCACGTGGACTTCCTAGGGGTCCTAATGCATGATAAGGCCTATTAGGACCCCTAGGAAGTCCCAATGACCACTTTTGACATATTTGAAAGCTCAAGTGTCTCCAAAGTGGTTGTAGGACCCCGTAGGACACACTTGAGCATTCAAATGTGTCCACAAGGGTAATAGGTGTAATGACCTAAAAATGGTCATCTAGACTATTAGCCCCCCTTTTGCTAAAATCATAAATTGTTTATTCAAGATCAAATCCTGGTTCTATCATTTATTAAATTATTTTCTATGGGGTAACCATTTTATCCTAAGTCTTTATTTATTAAAAGGAATATTTCCTCCCCTTTTAATAAATAAAAAGCCCCCACTTTTCCTCTTATCCTAAGTTGCACAAATAAAACACTATTCTTATTTTATAAAAAGAGAAAAAAATAAAAAAAATAAAAATCTTATTTAATTCAGAGAACATGCTCCCTTTTAATTAAAAATCTCTTTTAATTAAATAAAAAAATCTTTTTAATGGAAACCACTTTTCTAAAAACAATAAATAAATAATAAAATAAAAATAAAAATAAAAAAACTTTTTGTCTTCACATGAATGCACACTTTCCAAGGTGAGTGGAATATCTTTTTGCCTCTTAATCTCTTCCACATATCTTTTTTGCCTCTTAACCATGTCCATTGATTTTGCCTCTCGAGAATCTTGAGCACATGGATCAACCAAGATTTAATTTCCACCTTTGATAATTCTTTTTTGCCTCTTAATATTGACCATCCGTTCATTTCTAAAATCCTTTAAAAGGAGGCTCTCTCCTCATTCTTAATCACTCATCTTTTCCATCTCTTGCAAATAATTCATCTTTTGCATGATTCATCCTCTTGGAGTCTTGGCATCTTAGCATCTTGGAGTCTTGGAGCTTCTCAATCTTGGCATTTTGGAGCTATGGTATTCTTAGATCTCTCATATTGAAACATTGCATCATCATTTCATTTTTATTCTTGCATCATAGTTTAGTTTCATTATCATTGCATTCTTAATCTAGTTTCCTTTATGCTATAGATTAGCTCACATAGTTTAATTAGTAAGGATTTGTAATACTTCTAGTTTTCATTTTTATAGCTTAGCTTGCATCTTCATTCTAGCATAGTATTGCATTGCATTCTCATTTAGATTTCTTGTGGATATTGACATTCTTGGCCTTTTCTTCATTGAATCTCCCATTGCATGGTTTACTAGCAAGGTTATAGGCTTAATAGCTCTAGCTGAGAGCAAACTAAAAATATCCTTGCACTCCATACCTAGGGAGCTCTATGTCACTTTCTCAAGGTTTCCCTCTCATGGATTCCCTTGGATATAATGACTCAGAGAAGTGCACTATTTAGAGTACACATTTTTTGGCGCCCACCGTGGGGCAGAGTAGCTTAATTTTGTCCTTTCATTTTTGCATTTTCGTCAATTTTTTGGATTAATTTTGGCTTAGTTTTCTGAACCTCTTGTTGGTCTAACATGTTGTTTTGAAGGTGCTCTTGCTTTCATGGAAAATGTTTAAAATTTCTTGAGGTACTTTGTTCCATCTCTACAACATTTGGATTTTGGGATTAAAATTGAACCTCTCATGTATTTGGTTGAGTGTTTACATGCTTTCATAGAACACATTTCAATTGATGCTCTTAATGGGAAATGAAAGAACATAGATTTGTTTTTACAAATTTGTGTAAGTGAATGCTTGTGTTTAAACCTTAAGTAATTCTTGGTTCCAATATCAAATATCTCATTGAGTGATTAAGGGCATGGATTCATTCCTTGTTTACATAGGGAGTTTAATGCACCACTTTGTGGAATCACTCTATGTTTGCTTGGAAAGTTAAATATTCCATTGTTCAACCATTTTTCATTTGTGAGTAGTATTGATAAGAAACTTTGGAGTACTTTTGATTGATCTTGTTAGTAAATTGCGTGTTGGACTCACTTATTTCTAATCACCCCTCATTACTGCCCTTTGGATGCAAGGTCAACATTCATACATAGGGGAGGGGTCTACTTGAAAAGAGTGTTAAGTGTTCCACAAAGTTCTCCCTTTTATGCTTTCTTGATCTCATTAGTTTTCTAAGGTGTGGACTCACTTTGAGTTTGTGTGAGGAGTTAAATGTTCCACTTTTGGACTCACTTTGAGTTTGTGTGAGGAGTTAAATGTTCCACCTTGTGGACTCACTTCACATTCACTTGAAGAGTTAAATGTTCCACTTTTGGACTCACTTCACATTTACTTGAAGAGTTAAGTGTTCCACCTTTAGTGCTTTAAATACTTTTGATAGTGAATTGCTTACCTTTTTATTTCTAGAAGGCCTGCTTGGGGACACACCACCTCAAGGGACGACCTTAACTCCTATGTTCTAGTGGAGTATAAATAGTAGGTGGTGAATCAAAAGACACCTCTCTTGGGAATTGAGTTTGATATCACTCTTGGCTAAGCCTCAAAGAACTTTATACCTATGAGAAGTGAAGGAGGAGATTTGGGTTATAGTCTCCCCCTGACTGTGTGATTTTGGATTCTTCTCATCTATGGATTTGGGCCTCACGTACCTTTCATATATCAAGGAATCCTCTTAGAAAGCCATGTATATCCATGTAGATAGCTTGATAGGATGTTGTTGTGTTCTAAGTGCCTGCTAAAACATTTTCAAGAACATACACAAGTAGAATCTTTAAGGAGTAGAAATACTAAGTCACTATTCTTGTTCATGTGCAAGGTTGCTTTGCCCCTTGCTCATTGTTTGAAGACAACTGCTTACTTGAACTCCTTGATTATTTTCTTATGTGCTTGATTAATGATAAAAATCTGTTGATATACTTACTTGATCTTTTAAAATGCTTCAAAACTAAGGTTTTTATGTTCACTGGTCATAGAGTCGTACGACCCCAGAATAGTGTCATGTCCTGTTCTAAGAATTTTCGTGCAATAGTTTACCCTGCTTGCCTGGAAAGTGTCGCCCAAAACCTTTTTGTTGTCTTGTTGTTGTTGCAATCTGGAGCTGCTAAACTTGCATTTTAACCTGCTGTAGATTGTCTTTTTCTTATTCTTATCTAAAGCTGGATTGTTATCTGCATGCTTAGACTTGTTATAGACTAAAAAAAATGAGCTAAAACTATTGGATTTGAGCTTAAAAAATGCTACTCTTGATCACTTGTCGCATCATGGTTACCTCTCTAGCTACTTGCTTATTGAGCTTCTTGCTTGCTACTCGGCTTTAGTCAATTGATTGATGTAAGTGCTTGAGCACTTTTGATGAGCCATCTCTCTATTATTCTACTTTGGCAAGTGATCTTTATTATCTTTGCTTATCTCAAATTTTAGAAACTTTGTCTCATTCTATTAGTCAACCAACATCTCTTTTCATGCCGGTTACAACTCGGTCTTAATTTGAGCAGGAGAATCACTCTCCATTCACTTATACATAGTTATCTTCTTCAACTAGATGCTCATGAGTGCCCATTAGGAACAACAGTTCTAGTTCTAACCAATCTGAGGATTCTAAGGCTACCCCATGGTACAAAGGAGGTTTCCTCTTTTCCGCATTCAAGACCCCCAAAAACAAAGACAGTGTCTCACTCACTTTGACTGAACAAGAAAAATTTCAACACCTGCAAGAACACTTTGATCGTAAGGATAACCAAGCATGCTTAGACAAAGAACACAATCAACAAAGGATGGATGCTGCTAGGCACATGGCTTCTAGAGGAATGTCTTATGAGAAACTCGAGACTAGTAACTTTGAGCATCGACCTCTTTTTAATGACAATAATGGCAACAACATGACACCAAGATCTCCTCCAAGACCCACTTTTGGTATGCCTTCTTCACCTCCTAGGCCTCCTCCCTCTCAACATGAGGTAGAGGCTAATGATGAGAATTCTAGTGAGGATCTTATGAGATTTGAATAAGATGTGGTCTCCCAACGAATGATGCATAAGCTTTTAGAGTGTAATGGTGATCAATATTTTCAATATATGACTTTTAGAGGATACAAGCTTCCTCCTGGCTATGATGTCAAACAAATTATCTAACAAAGAGAACCAACTGAATTGGAAGTCCTTCAAGAAGAACTACGTTAGACAAATCAACGCCTTACCCAAATGGCAATAGAAAGAGAGCCTCCAAAGGTCTCTTTTGTAGAATCAATTTGTGCTCTTCCTTTTGATAGGAGTCTATACATGGTCCCATTTCCTAGGGATATTGAGGTTCCCAAATACGACAAGTATGATGGAAATGGTGATCCCCAAGACCATGTGCATCACTTTTATGCTCTTAGTATGGAATTTCTTCATGAAGACACATTTCTTCTATGATTATTCCCTCGAAGCTTAAGAGGCCAAGCTTTAGAATGGTTTGTGAAATTGACACCACCTCTTAAGACTTTTGATGAGTTGGCTCAACGATTTACCTAGCATTATTCTTACAACATCCAACAACCTGTCACTGTGATAGATCTTGGTAATCTAAGACAACATCAAGGTGAGCCATTTGCAACTTACTTACAATGTTGGAGGTCATTATATTCTAGGTATCCTCATCTGTTACCCGAGAGAGAAAAGATTGACATTTTCATCAACACTCTTGTGCCTGAGCTATATTATGATTTAAGGAAACAACTATTCTCTTCTTTCAATGACATGGTATAAAGTGCATATCGAATTGAGGATGTAGCTATAAGAAAAGGGGATATTGTTATTAATAAAGATGCTAAAGGTAATGGCAATGACAAGAAAAAACCTTGGAATAAAAACAAGTATGTTGTTAATGATGAGGTTGTTGATGCTCCTAAAGCTAAAGAGCTTGCTTTCAATCTCTCCAATGCTATCTATGCAAAAAAACAACAAGAAGCTGCCAATGCTCATAGTGCTCCTAAACCTCAATATGTAGATAAGCCTAAGAAGTCATTTTGAAAGTGAGTCTATACCAAGTTGGCAGAACCTTATGATGTGATCCTTAAGACTTTGGTTGATAATGGATATCTTACGCTTCCTGATAAACCTGGTAACTAGGATCTGATAAATAGGCCTAATTGGTGGTGAGAGGATTCTTATTGTCATTATCATAGAAACAAGGGACATTTGACATACAATAGTTTTAAGCTAAATGATGATATTTAGGATCTTATTGAGAATGGCACAATCTCCACTGATGGCTTAACTAAAAATTCTGATCACATAGCTTTCAAAGCTCCTCTACCTAAGCATGATAAGGGGGAAACCTCTCAAACACATAAGAAGAATCATGATGCAGAGATCAATTACACATATCCTTCTAATATGCCTATGATTAACATGGTAGAGCCCGTTGAGAGTGTTCTAATGATGAGGTCTCAAGATGATAATAAAGCCAATCATGGTAAGCCAAAGCTAGTCTTGCAAACACATGGTAGTTCATCTTCCCGAAGTGAGACACTGAATGCTATTACTAGGGGGCAAGCCAAGATTGTCCTTAAAACTGCACAAGATCCCAAGAAAGCTTTGTATTCCAAACAAGTGGCTCCTTCAGCCACCCTTAGCTATGATCTTGTCCAACATTTGCAAAAGACACCAGAACATATATCTATCCTTGAGTTGCTTCGGTTATCCCCTTCGCATAGAGAGATTCTTGATGAGGCTCTACATACAACACGTGTTCCCAATGACATTGATCTAGATCAATTTTAGGCTATGGTCAACCACATTTCATCTCTGCTATCTCTCTCCTTTTTTGTAGAAGATGACATGTCTATTGCTCACCCACATAATCTAGCTTTACACATTGAAGTTCTAGTCTACAATACCTGAGTCCACCGAGTCCTGATAGACAATGGTGCAAGGTTAAATATTGTTTCCTTTCAATGTCATACAACAGTTGGGTTTGTCAGAATTTACTGTGGATTCTAAGAAGAAGATTACTATAAAAGCTTATGATGAAGTGGAAAGATCTTCCAAAGGTCTTGTCACATTGCCTATCTGAGTGGGCCCTATCACAAAAGATATTAACTTCCAAGTATTGGACATTCCACTTGCATATAACATTCTTTCGGGTCATCCTTGGATCCATGACATGCAGGCTATTCCTTCCACTTATCATCAGTGCATCAAATTTTCATACAGTGGCACTGAAGTTGTGATTCTTGGAGACCATACTATTGCTATTAATGCTCTTGTTGCTACTGAAAAATTTGTTCCTCACAATGAACCTTCTGTTGATGCTAGTATGTCTCTAGTTGTTGCTGAGAAAACACTTAAGATGATGAGCCTTGGTATGGGTGAATATACGCTGGATTCCTTTGCTTCTATACCTATTTCTCCTAGGTCATATGGGAAACCTTTTGATAAAATGAAGCCTTCCACTTCTGCTATGGTGATCTTTGATACTTTTGTTCCTTCATCCATTCCTTTAGAAGTAGAAAGAGAAGAACAAGCTATTCAAGAGTGGATCTATAGAGAAGATTCCAAAAATATTCCCATGCTTAGTAATTCAAACACATACACAGATGAGTCACCACTACACACTATGGCTCAAATGGGAGATGATCTTCCTTCTACTTCACTTCTTTGGGGAGAAGCATGTATATCTACTGATGATATGGCTGAGGCCTCTATGTCTAGAACCTATGTGCCTAAAGAATCATTGTACTATGATAGACAATGTCACAACATTGCACAACTGCTACAAAGAGGTGATCTCTCACCTAATGACATGATTATCTCTACTTCGTAGCATCTTAAGACTTTTCTAGAAGATTCTTCCATGACAGATATGGATGTTGATGTAGTTCATACCTCTCATAACCCACCTGATGTAGTTGATGAGTCTTATGTCAGGTCTGATGAGTTTGTTCCCCATATTGCCTTAGTCGACTACGTTGGTCCTTCTATGACAAATCTAGATCTAGCTACTTCTGGAGCCTACCTTATAGAATCAACCTCTCTTGTTACTAGAGATGACACCCCTCACATAAATGCTATTAAACCAATCACTTTATTTCATCTCACATCAACACCTATTACTTCTTCCACTAGCGAACTAGCAACAAAAAGGATTGAATCAACAATCAAGTATCACAGTCATCAAGTCAAAAGAAAAGAGCAATGGTCGGATGGTGAAAACCACATTGTGGCAATATTCGCACCTAAGAAAAGTAAAAATAAAAATCTACTAAAAAATAATGATTCTCAAATAAAAGATGACAAGCTAATTCTCTACAAAAAAATGGTGCACTACTTCAAGCATGATCTCATATCTGGTATACTTCAGCCCATTCCTAAAGCTGAGAACAAAGTTGCTAATGCCTTGGTTACTTCAACATCCATCTTATGAATGAAAAAGCATAAATTTTAGTTCAAGTTCCTTGTGGATGAATTATGCTATCCTGCTCACAAATCTTACAATCCTACCATCTTTTCATATCTTCCACCTCATATTCTTCCTGACAATCCACCATGCCATTCTTTCTGCCATCCCTTACACTTTGCCTTTGTCTTTGGTGACTTGTATAGGAAGGGTTTAGATGAAACTCTCCTTAAGTGTCTAGAAATAGAAGAGTCAGAAAAAGTGCTAGCTGAAATCCATGATGGCATATGTGGATCACATTCTAATGATCCTCCACTAGCTCAGACATTGCTTAGGGCTGGTTATTATTGGTCAAACTGGTTGAGACCTCCTATCATCACAGCTGTAGCATCTAGGCCTGGGGCCTATCAGTTCTCTACATCAGAGGAAGCAGATTCTTGATGCCCGTTTCTATCTCGAGCATTCTTTGTACATATTTTTATTGATCCTAAAAAACTTCAAAAAATTCATATATGATGCTGAAAAAATCCTAAAAAGCATAAAAAGTACTGAAAAAAGAGTATCCTAGTAAAAACCTAGAAATAGGTGCTTTGATGTCTCACCAAAAAAATAAAACAATTAAAAAAAAAATTGAAAAAGTGCCTTGTTGAAAACTTGGAAACAGGCACCTTGGTAGCAAAAATACAAAAAAATAAATTTATAAAAAGTCCTAAAAAAAATTGCAATAAATCTATCAAGTGGTGAAAACCTAGAAACAGACGCTGCTTGAGACCCTTGAACCTATGTCTATCAGTCTTGCATGGTGCTCATTCACTCCACTTTTTGCTTTGCCTCTCCTAGCCTAGAATTGACACTTGTCTTAGTCTAGGGGGCATCTGTTGTTTTGAGCTTATCTTGGGTCTCTTTGTGCATCAAGGTTTCTTGGGAAACTTGGTTCAAACTATGTTTTTCAACACTACCCTTGTATCGAGTGTTTCTCAACACTTATCAGATGTCCTACCCTACAGTCTAGTATGATATAATATTTCTCATTTGCAGATACGATACTCAAAGTTTGACTCTATGACCTATACACATGCACTTGACTTGCTGAGATTTGTTTGACTTTATTTCTTTGCGTGCTGTCTATGATGATTTCTTTGCTGAGTGTTCTCCCCCTGTGATCATTTTCAATGATGCATAGCTAGAAGACTGAGGGAATGAGAACATTTTTTATTTCTTTTTCTGCTTGTGGGTATATTTTGTTGGTCCTAACTGTCATGAGCATTTATGCTGGTCTTACTTGACACTATGGACCTACAAGGTATTATCCTTGACTATTTTGCAATTGCATGCTTATAGCTATCCTGACTTTTCATGTGTCTTGATGCTAGCATAATCTTGCCATATCAAACTTAGGTAATCTCACTACACTAGTCATCTTGACTTACATGTCTTTGGTGCCTAGGTGGGATTCCCACATTTCTATCTGATATAGATCATATTCATATCCACATAGTTATGCTAGTGTGCATTGTATGATCTTGCGATGCTACCAATAATGCTTGATGATGATAATTAGATGTCTGTTGGCTTCGTAACCTTGCAAGTAAACCACTTTTCATGTAGCTTGCATTCTTAAGTTCATGTTAGTTAGTCTTGCATCTTGCATATGGAGAGAGTTCTCCTTTATCTTTCATGGACTTTTTAATCAATTGCACTCACCTTTCGCTTCTTCTCGATCATGTCTTTCACTTTTGGTCTTTCATATCACATCATTTTCCTTTCATTTTGGGATCCAAACCAAAATCCTTGATCACCCAAATCACCTTTCTCCCTCTTTCGCGCAGTTGGCTGACCTTTTGAGGCCCGATCCTTTGATCTTCACTGGGGCATTCTTCACCTCTTCATCTCCATCTCTTTCAAACTTCTAGTCTTTCATTCACTTTCAATCCCAAGTTCAAATCCCCCTCCGTGGTGTTTACAGGTTGAGGGACTGCTTGGTTCATGCCCCAGGTCCCATGTGTGGGGCATACCTTCACTACTTAATGGTTATCATATCATGCTTCATCTCTTCGATTATGATTTCTAGTGATTTGATCATGTCGCTCTTGCTTCTGCATTCCCTCTACCTAGATTTCACTTTCGATCCCAAGGGGGCAGACACATCATATCTTATTGGCTATCTCTTTCCTAAGTGTTTAGTACTGTTGCTACCAGGCTGACCATGCAGGATTTTCTATTTTTTTGCACTTCATTCTTTTGAGTCAAATTGCTATTTGCTTTCCTTCTTGGCTATCTGCTTGCCTTCTTGGTTGATCTGAGTTGTTTTGTGATCCCAGATCGATCTCACATTTCAACTTCATTCTTTGACTGCATGTGTTCCCAAATAGATCACACATTAGTCAAAGAGGGGCAAATGTAATCACCTAAAAATGGTCATCTAAACTATTAGCCCCTTTTTACTAAAATCATAAATTGCTTATTCTAGATCAAATCCTAGTTCTACCATTTATTCGATTATTTTCTATGGGCTAACCATTTTATCCTAAGTCTTTATTTATTAAAAGGAATATTTCCTCCCCTTTTAATAAATAAAAAGCCCCCACTTTTCCTCTTATCCTAAGTTGCACAAATAAAACACTATTCTTATTTTATAAAAAGAGAAAAAAATAAAAAAATTAAAATCTTATTTAATTAAGAGAACATGCTCCCTTTTAATTAAAAATCTCTTTTAATTAAATAAAAAAATCTTTTTAATGGAAACCACTTTTCTAAAAACAATAAATAAATAATAAAATAAAAATAAAAATAAAAAGACTTTGTCTTCACATGAATGCACACTTTTCAAGGTGAGTGGAATATCTTTTTGCCTCTTAATCTCTTCCACATATCTTTTTGCCTCTTAATCTCTTCCACATATCTTTTTTGCCTCTCAACCATGTCCATTGATTTTGCTTCTTGAGAATCTTGAGCACATGGATCAACCAAGATTTAATTTCCACCTTTGATAATTCTTTTTTTCCAACTTAATCTTGACCATCTATTCATTTCTAAAATCCTTTAAAAGGAGGCTCTCTCCTCATTCTTAATCACTCATCTTTTCCATCTCTTGCAAATAATCCATCTTTTGCATGATTCATCCTCTTGGAGTCTTGGCATCTTAGCATCTTGGAGTCTTGGAGCTTCTCAATCTTGGCATTTGGGAGCTATGGTATTCTTAGATCTCTCATATTGAAACATTGCATCATCATTTCATTTCTATTCTTGCATCATAGTTTAGTTTCATTATCATTGCATTCTTAATCTAGTTTCCTTTATGCTATAGATTAGCTCACATAGTTTACTTAGCAAGGATTTGTAATACTTCTATTTTTCATTTTTATAGCTTAGCTTGCATCTTCATTCTAGCATAGTATTGCATTACATTCTCATTTAGATTTCTTGTGGATATTGGAATTCTTGCCCTTTTCTTCATTGAATCTCCCATTGCATGGTTTACTAGCAAGGTTATAGGCTTAATAGCTCTAGCTGAGAGAAAACTTAAAATACCCTTGCACTCCATACCTAGGGAGCTCTAGGTCACTTTCTCAAGGTTTTCCTCTCATGGATTCCCTTGGATATAATGATTTAGAGAAGTGCACTTTTTAGAGTACACAACAAGGACTTCCTAGGGGTCCTAACGCACGATAATTCCTATTAGGTTCCCTAGGAAGTCCTCATCACCCCTATTGATAGATTTGAATGCTCAAGTCTGTCTGAAGTGGTTGTAGGACCCCGTAGGACACACTTGACTGTTTCAACGTGTCCACAGGGGTTACAGGGACATCCTAGGGTTCCTAATGCATGATAAGGCCTATTAAGACCCCTAGGAAGTCCTCATGACTCCTTTTGACACATTTGAATGCTCAAGTGTGTCCGAAGTGGTTGTAGGACATCTTAGGACACACTTGAGCATTCCAATGTGTCCACATCGGTCACGGGGACTTCCAAGGGTTCCTAACACGTGATAAAGCCTATTAGGACCACTTGGAAGCCCCCATGACCCCTTTTGACACATTTGAATGGTCAAGTGTGTCCAAAGGGGCCGTAGGACCCCTTATGACATAGTTGAGCATTCCAATGTGTCCATAGGGGTCACAAGGACTTCCTAGGGGTCCTAATGCATGATAAGGCCTATTAGGACCCCTAGGAAGTCTCCATGACCCCTTTTGACACATTTGAATGCTTAGGTGTGTTCGTAGGCATCGTAGGACCCCTTAGCACACACTTGAGCACTCGAATGTGTCTAGAGGGGTCATGGGAACTTCTTAGGGGTCCTAACGTGTGATAATGCTTATTAGGAACCCTAGGAGGTCCCCATGACCCCTTTTGACATATTTGAATGCTCAAGTGTGTCTAAAGGCATTGTAGGACCCCTTAGGACATGCTTGAGGATTCCAATGTGTCCAAAGGGGCTCACAAGGACTTCCTAGGGGTCCTAACATGTGATAAGGTGTACTAGGACTCCTACAAAGTCTGCATGACCCCTTTTAACACATTTGAATGCCCAAGTGTGTTCAAAGGTGTTGTAGGACCTCTTAGGACATAGTTGAGTGTTCTAATGTGTCCATACAGGTCACAGGGACTTCCTAGGGGTTCTAACATGCGATAAGGCATACTAGGACCCCTAGGAAGTCCCCATGATACCTTTTGATAGATTTGAATTCTCAGGTGTCTCTAAAGTCATCGTAGTAACCCTTAGGACACATTTGAGCATTGCAATTTTCCCACAGGGGTCACCGAGACTTCCAAGGGGTCTTACCATGTCAAAAGTCCTATTAGGATCCCTAGGAAGTTCTCATGACCCCTTTTGACACATTTTAATTCTCAAGTGTGTCTGAACTAGTCGTAGGAATCCTGAGGAGACACTTGAGCATTCCAATGTGTCTAGAGGGCTCACAAGGATTTCCTAGGGGTCCTAATGTGCAATAAGGTCAATTAGGAGCCCTAGGAAGTTCCCATGACCCCTTTTGACATATTTTAATGGTAAAGTGTGTCCAAAGGAGTTGTAAGACCCCTTATGACACACTTGAGCATTCCAATGTGTCGATAGGGGTCACAGGGACTTCCTAGGGGTCCTATCATGCTTTAACGCCTATTAGGACCCCTAGGAAGTCCCCATGACCCCTTTTGATAAATTTAAATGCTCAAGTGTGTTTGAAGTGGTCATAGGACTCCTTATGACACACTTGAGCATTCCAATGTGTCAAAAGGAGTCACAGGGACTTCCTAGGTGTCCTAGCACATGATAAGGCCTATTAGGACCCCTAGGAAGTCTCCATGACCCCTTTTGACACATTTAAATGATCAAGTGTGTCTAAAGTGGTTGTAGGACCCCTTAGGACACACTTGAGTGTTCCAATCTATCTAGAGGGGTTACAGGGACTTTCTAGGGGTCCTAAGACATGATATGGCATACTAGGACCCCTAGGAAGTCCTCATGACCCCTTTTAACACATTTGAATGCTCAAGTGTTTTTGAACTAGTCCTGGGACCCCTTAGGAAACACTTGAGAATTTCAATGTGTGCATAGGGGTCATTGGTGTATGCACCCTAAAATGGTCACCTATACTTTGGGCCCCCATTCAATAATTTATCAAATCCCTGAATCAATATTTTCAAAAATCAACATTTTTCAATTATATCAATTTCCTTGATCAAGTATTATTTTATCATTTTCAATTATTTGCCTTGGGCTAACCATTTTATCCTAAGTCTTTATTTATTTAAAATGAATATTTCCTCCCCTTTTATTAAATAAAAAGTCCTACTTTTCCTCTTATCCTAAGTTGCAAAAATAAAGCATTATTCCTATTTTATAAAAAGAATAAAAGCACTTTTTATCTCATATGGACACAAAAGTCAACTCTTATTTTCTCATTGGAGGATATTTGTTCACATGGATTGCTCCTCTTTCAAGCTCCACCATTGATTCAATTTGTTTCCTCTTAATCTCCATGGTCCATTCTTTCTCATTTCCTATAAAAGAAGAGCTCTCTTCCTCATTTTCATATGCATTTTTGAATACTAATGTTATGCTGCAAGTTTTCTAGGTCACTTTAGAGCTTTTGAAGATTTGGAAAATTCTTGGCTTATGTTTTACATGCTTTCATAGTTTATCTCTTGCATTCTAGTTCCATTATCATGGCATTCATAGTATAGATTTCTTTTATGCTTTAGATTACTTCATCTAGCCTAATTAGGAAGGATTTGTAACACTTGCATCTTTCCTTTCATAGTTTAGTTTGTACTTTCATTTCCATAGCTTATCTTGCACCTCTCATTCTAGCTTTCATATTCATCTTAATCTAGTTTGCATTTTCATTTCATAGTGATTCTTGGGGATATTGGCATTCTTTCCCTTGTCTTTATTTGAATCTTTCATTGTGTGGTTGACTAGCAAGGTCATTAGCTTAATAGCTCTAGCTAAGAGAAAATTTTAAATAATCTTGCAACTCCATACATAGAGAGCTCTAGATCGCTTTCTAAGGTTTCCTATTCATGGATTCTCTTGGATATAATGACTTAGAGAAGTGCACATTCTAGTGTATACATTTTTGGTGCCCACCATGGGGCAGAGCATTATTGTTTTGTCATTAATTTGCTACATTTTGATCAATTTTTCATCAATTTTTAGCTTCATTTTCAGCTCTTTGGTTTTTTAGTCTCAAATTATCGCGCGATAATTTTCCAGTGTCGTGCGATAGTTTTTTTATGGTGGTGCGATACTTTACCAGTTAAAGTATCACTTTGTTTGAGACATTCTATCGCTCTGTTTGAGACATACTATCACCTGCAGGTGAAGCAAAGTATCACCCAAAAATATATTATGGCTCCAATATACTGTAAAGTATGGCGTGATATTTTTGGGGACTATACTATCACTTGTATCCAGTAGTGAGTTGTTTCTTGGTTCTTTCGTGCCGAATTTGGATCTAGTTAGCTTGCTGGTTTAGTTTGTTGTGGCTAGATAGTTTTAATTTGTAGATTTCATTTGGATTTTGGTTTTGCTAACTTTGTAGGGCTAACAAGTTGTACTTGTAGGTGCTCTCATTACTTGATAATTTTCTTAAAAGAATGCATGTCAAAGCTTCAAATGCACAAGGGCTACTAACGGTTTTTGTAGGGCTGCCCAAAGCATAAAAACTCAATCAAGTGCTTGTTGTTTATTTCATTTTCAAGTGTGGAAATTACTAGTTGTTTCATTTAATAGGAGCATAATATCTTGTTGTAGGAATTCTTGGGTGGTAGGAGAAGTATGCTCTTCACCCTTGTGGTGAACCAGAAAATCTTGACCCATCTTTAGATTTTGAAAGCAAGAGGGTAATTGAACATTTTCTTGGTGTGTTTGGGAGAAAAATTTGAGATAGGGGAGTATGCTCTTCACCCTTGTGGTGAAACAAAAACCTTGAATCTCATAATTTGATCCATTCTTTGTTTAGATCTTTAGAATCTTTTAGCAGGCCTGCTCTTGAGCAATCAAGAGGAATGACCCAAGTGGGGACAAGCCTTTTGTCGGCTATTCCAACCCACTATAAACTCAAGGCTATCAAGGACACAAAAACTTGGTAGATGTAGTACTTGTCTTTTCTTGATGTGAGTACTTGTGGGATTGTGACCATGAGGAAAATGTTGAGCAAGAATGCTTAAGGTACTCTTGTGGCCACGAGGTCTATTACTTGCCGCAAGGTAAGGAGTCCCTTTGGGGAACAAGAGGGGTATTATGAACAGAAGCCCTTACTAAGAACCATAGATAGAGGCCACCTTATTTTTATGCTTAGCTTCTTGGTGAAAGGATTGATCCAAGTGGAATAACCTGGATTACCCCAAGATTACTCACCATCTATGTTCCTTTGGTTGTGTCATTAGCACTTCCATGACAAAGCCAATATCTATTATGGGCAACCACTTTGTGTGAGGTAATGGGACATCAAGTGTGGGCCAAGTTGTTAAGTATTGAGCCATTATCTTTTTAGGCTAGTAAGTGCTTGAAGTGTTCTTGCTATGATCTACCTATGTAAATGTTCTCAAATATCAAACATCACGGTAGTATTCATAGGATTTTTCAATTTTGATATCACAAGTTGCTTGTCTTGGAAAGGTTTCTTTTTCCCTTGTGCAAGTGTTTTATGACATGTTTGATCACCTACTATTTTCAAACCTGTCTATTTACTGCTATCACTGTGATTCAGATCGAAAAAACCAACCCTCAAACTAAAATTTGGAAGACTATCGCACCACTTGCCTGGAAAGTATTGTGCAATAGTTCATCATTGGAATACTATCACACCACTTGCTTGGAAAGTATCACTTGGGCTGTCTAGAAAATATCACCCTGTTTAACATGAAATATCACCTGGTCTGAAACTGTCACCCTGTTAGCCTAGAAACTATCGCACAAAATCAATTTGTTGCCCTGTTGTGTCCAGTCTTCCTTGGTCAGTCCAGGTCAGATCTTAAGTGCTATGACATGTTGCTCAATATCCAAATGAACTTAAATGGTATCAATTTGCACAAAATGGCTCTTAGTCTTCTTTCTTCTACATCTCCCATGTCTTCCTAGTCTCCCATTTTCATCCATTCTCTTCTTTCTTCATGCTTCTTCCTAAATTATTCATGTCTTCTTGATGCTTTTCCTCTTATTTTCTACTCTACCTTCTTCTATTCATCAATTCTTTCACTTCCATGCTTTGTTCCTCCTCTTCTACAACCATGAATTTCAACTCTCTTGTTATGGAACCTCTCTTGAGAATAGATAATCTTGAATTCATTGCTTAATTTGAAGAGTATTATTCTTCCAATAGTCCTTCTAGATATCTCATGGGTAAAAAACTTAAAGCAAAAATAAAAGAAAAGATGATTGAATCAAATGCCTTTGCTAGGATCATAAACATGATCATATCACAACCTCTTTCTTCCAAACATTCTTCATCTTCTAAGTCTTCTCATTCTTCTTCATCTTCCAAGTCTCATCATGACTCTTCTAGATATTATCTGCATTCCTCATTATCTAAGACTTCTTCCTCCACTAGGTCTTCACTTTCCTCTTCTTCACAATCTCATTCCTCTTCTATTTCTCCCAAGAGTCTTACTCCTCAATATGAGAAATATAGTAATCCTTGTGATACCTCTCCCACGAAGAGTGACACACCCACCTTTGATGACTATGATGACTATTATGATGGCTATGATGATGAACCATATAGTCATACCTATGAAACCTCTATTCCTAAGAGTCCTCCTAGTCATGTGCTCATGCTTACTAAAGGGTCATCCTATTGGATAGATCATGATGTTGATCCATACAACTCTGATTTTGAAAAAAACTTTGATGAGTTCTATGAACAATACCTTGATTATGATCCATCTACTTCTATTGAGGAATATAAAATGTATCGTGCTGATTTGAAATGTAAATATTATAAGAATCATTCCTCTAAGAACATTCACATTGAAAATAAAGATTACACTCTCAAGAAAGATTATGTTAATGATGGACCTTTGTCTTGTAATGGTTCCCTTCCATCTCCTACTTCCTCAAATACCCATTCATTTCCTAAAGCTTTTGAGTCTTCCAAATCTATCACAAATCTTTCATCCAACAAAGATCCTAATACTTTTCATGCGGTTCCCTATAGTTATCCTCAAGGGTTACCTCTTAAAGAAACTCAAGCTAACCTTCACTTGTTTGAAAATACTTTCAATAATGATAAACCTAAAGAGCCTAAGCCTGTATGTGCTATAATGCCTACTTTAGCTAGTCCTTCACTATTTGTTTCAAATTCTTCCATACAATTGCAACATGCTTCCTTGTCCTTAGAAGTGGCTCCATGTCAAGAGGACTCTAAAAATAAAGAAAAGAACATAAAGAAAGATCAAGATCAAGAACCCTCCATGTCATCAAATTATTTTCATGATGTCTCTTATCTTTTTCATGGTCCTTTTGATTCTCTACACCCTTCCTCATTCATTCCACCATGTCTTAAGTCTTCTCCTAAGAAAGATCAAGATAATACTTACACCATTGAGCCTGTTGACAATCAAAATAACCTTACTACACTTGTGATTTCCAAAGATGATACTCCCATTGAGGTTATTGAAAATAGTGATGTTACTTCCAATGCTAAGTCTATTGAAAATCAAGAAAAAAATGATGCGCTTATGCTATCCAAAGAAACTTGTCAAGATCAAAATCTTCCATCTTCTTGTTCTACCACTCCATGTATGCTTCCACTTTCTACTCTTCCTAAGTCTTTGCAAGCTTTGAACAACTCTATCAAAGAATTTTTTCCTATTCAAGATGTTCACGATCCTATTGAAAATCCTAATGCTCACTCTAAAGATGTTGATGTCCTTGGTTGTCATATAGATGTTGATGAACTTATTGATTATCCTTTTACATCTTCCACTTCCATCCTTGGACCTCTTCAACCACTACTAAGGGCTTCACATCTTCCTTCCATCTTGGGCCCTTATGTCCCTTCCCTTTCCCCCCCTAACTCTCCTAATTTGTCATCCATCTTGGTTCCTTACATCCCTCCATCTCCTATCTTTCCTCAAGATCAACATAGATGCATACCCTTGAATCCTTTTCATCCATCCACCCATCTAAACTAGTCATATCGTCCTTCTTCTTCCACAAGTCCCAAGTCTTTTGGAAGTAACTTGAATGTTCAATACAAGAAAAATAAGAAATACAAGAATCCATAAAAAAATAAGATCACCATGTCTCCTCTAATCAACATGGAGGCATAAAGTCAAAAGAGATATCTAAGAAGAAAACTACAAGACAAGTATGGGCTCCAAAATCCATCATTGAAGATATTCTCTCTAAATCATCAAAAAGAAATAAAAAGCCTAAGGCTATATGGATTCCAAAGTCTCTCTTGAAAGAGTCTAATATTGAACAAAAAGTGAAGTTGACATTCAAGCTTCCAAAGGCTTCCACTTCATTTTCTTCGAAAAACATCCTTTCATTCCATGTGCCTAAACCGCAACCTCTGCTAAACATTCTCCATATTCCTTCATTCACATTTTCTCCATCCTCTCGCCACCCTTCAAGGTGTGTGTTGATGTTGATCTTTCATTCCTTTCCATTTACCCTTTCATATTCCTTCCATTCATTATCCTTCTACCTTCTATCCTTTTTCCTCATTTGCCTATTCCTCCTATCTTCCAACCTCACTTGCTTTACATAAAACCTTATCCTCCATTTTTCTCTTCCATCTCCCTTTCCCTATCAACATCTTTGAGCATATCATGTTGAATCCTTGACATATCATGGTTTATCCTTTCAAGGAGTATTATTTGAAAAGCTTTCCTTCTTCCAAAAAAAAAATTAAAAAAATTAAAAAAATAGAAAAATGAAAAAAAATGAAAAAATTGAAAATGTGCCTTGGTGGAAACCTAGAAACAGGCACCTTGGTAGAAAAAGTAAAGAGAAATAAATTGGTCCTATGGTGAAAACCACTCCTTTGTGGTGCCTTGGATAAGTACCATGATAAAAACTTGGCAATCAAGCATCATGCATAGTTCTTCTACATATTTCATCCATTTCGTCTACTCTCATTGATCTTGACAATGTTGACCTATACATGAACATTTGGCTATCTTGTGAGCTATCTTATGATGATCTTGCATTCATTCCATTCATGTTTAGCCATCATATTTATTTTCCTCCATTAATTATAGTCTTTCGCCATCCTTTTCCCCTTTAGTCTTGATCTAATGAAAAAGAGTAAAACGCGATGTTATGAAGTCTCTTGACATGTCTACTCCTTTGGACTACATCCTTTCCTTCTTTTGCATTATGCTTTTATGACTTATCCTATGCTAGCCTTTCATTGCTTGTCCAAATGTGCTTTACATGACAATTTTTCCCTAGTTTGGGTACTCTTGAGGAGTTTTCCTTTGAGGATTTCTTCCCTCCATTCACCTTCATTCTCTTTTCCTCCATCTCTTCTGCCAACTTTCTCATCCTTCTTGTCCTCCACCTTGCAACATTTTGGGACTTCACGATGTGATCTTTCTTGGGAGTTTGATGCTCGTTCTCTCTGGGGGCATCCCTTGTACATACTTATTGATCATGAAAAAATCCAAAAAAATGATATATTGTTTAAAATTCTAAAAGTTGTTAAATGTCCTGAAAAAATGATAAAATATATATATATATATATTTCAAAAATACCAAAAAATCAAAAAATTCAAAATCTCAAAAAATAGTCACACTTACCCAAACTATGTTTTTCAACACTACCCTAGCGTTGAGTGTTTCTCAACACTTATCAGATATCTTACCCGTAGTCTAGCATGATATGGTATTTCTCATTCGCATATGTGATACTCAAAGTTTGAATCTATGACCTACACACACGCACTTAAACATTTGACTCACTGAGACTTATTTGACTTTATTTCTTTGTGTTCTATCTTTGATGAGTGTTCTTTCCCTAAGATGTTTTCAATGATGCATAGCTAGAAGACTGAGAGCACGAGGACATGTTTTGTTGTTTTTATTGCTTGTGGGTATATTTTGTTGGTCCTAACTATCATTAACATTTATGCTTGTTCCACTTGACACTAGGATCTACTAGGTATTATCCTTGACTATCTACACAATTACATACTTATAGTCATCTTGACTTTCGTTGTGTCTCGATGAGAGTATAATCTTGCCATACCAAATTTAGGTAATCTCACTGCACTAGTCATCTTGACCTACATGTCTTTGGTGCCTAAGTGGGATTTCCACATTTTATCTGATATAGATCATATTCATATACCCATAGTCATACTAGTGTGTATTTTATGATCTTGTGACGCTACCAATAAAGCTCGATGATGATTATTAGATGTCTATTGGCATTGTGACCTTGCAAGTCAACCACTTTTCATCGTAGCTTGCATTTTTAGGTTCATGTTAGATTAGTTTTTCATCTTGCACATGGAGAGAGCCCTCCTTTTATCTTTTGCAGATTTGTTGGTCAACTGCGCTCACCTTTCACTTCTTCTCAATCATGTCTTTCACTTCTTGTCTCTAGCATTTTGGCTTTTTGACCTAATTTTCAAAACACCTCAAAATTGTGCAAAAATTGCACCCCTAGCTAATTTCAACATCCTGGATCCTTTTTGAACTTGAAATCAAAATCTGAGTTAATCTTGATAGTTAAGATTGCATTTCAAAATTTCATCCTCTTCTGCACAGTTGGCTGACCATTTGAGGCTTGATCCTTTGATCTTTGTTGGGGCACCTTCATTTCTTCACCCCCATCTCTTTCAAACTCCCAGTCTATCATTTATTTTCACTCGCTTTATTTCTCTGAAGTTTGAATTCATCCTTAATTAATATCTTTCTCAGTCAAACCTAGTCAAACTGGGACATATCTTCACTGCTTGATGGTTATCCTATCATCCTTCACCTTTGATTATGATTTCTACTAACTTGATCAAGTTTATTAATTTTCTATTTCTCCTCTACCTGATTTTGATTTTGATTCTGAGGGGGTAGTACCTATCAGCTTTAATCCGTGATTCAGCTTATCATTCAGCTCAGCTTGAGATTTTTATTTTGAGACTTGATTATCACTTAACAACAACGGTGTTGATCTTATCTTTCAATTCATATCTCTTATTTTTAGACTTGATTATCACTTAACAACAATGGTGTTGATCTTGTCTTTCAGCTTATGCTTATTTTTGTCCTGGCGTGTTCCCAGAATGATCACACATCTAGATTGTTTTGTGATCCCAAATCGATCTCACATTTCAATTCTTCTTTGACCACATGTGTTCCTAGAATGATCACACATTAGTCAAAGAGGGGAAAATGTATGCACCCTAAAATGGTCACCTAGACTTTGGGCCCCCATTCAGCAATTTATAAAATACCTGAATCAATATTTTCAAAAATTAACATTTTTTAATTATATCAATTTCCTTGATCAAGTCTTATTTTATCATTTTCAATTATTTGCCTTGGGCTAACCATTTTATCCTAAGTCTTTATTTATTTAAAAGGAATATTTCCTCCCCTTTTATTAAATAAAAAATGTGCACTTTTCTTTTGATCCTTAGTTGCACAAATAAAGTATTATTCTTATTTTATAAAAAGAAGAAAAACACTTTTTGTCTCATATGGTCACAAAAGTCAACTCTTATTTTCTCATTGGAAGATATTTGTGCACATGGATTGCTCCTCTTTCAAGCTCCACCCTTGATTCAATCTTTTTCCTCTTAATCTCCATGGTCCATTCTTTCTCATTTCCTATAAAAGAAGAGCTCTCTTCCTCATTTTCATATGCATTTTTTAATACTAATGTTATGCTAGAGGTTTTCTAGGTCACTTTAGAGATTTTGAAGATTTGAAGCATTCTTGGCTTACATTTTACATGCTTTCATAGTTTATCTCTTGCATTCTAGTTCCATTATCATGGCATTCATAGTATAGATTTTCTTTATGCTTTAGATTACTTCATCTAGCCTAATTAGGAAGGATTTGTAACACTTTCATCTTTCCTTTCATAGTTTAGCTTGTACTTTCATTTCCATAGCTTAGCTTGCACCTCTCATTTCTAGCTTTCATATTCATCTTAATCTAGTTTGCATTTGCATTTCATAGTGATTCTTAGGGATATTGACATTCTTGCCCTTGTCTTCATTTGAATCTCTCATTGTGTAGTTGACTAGAAAGGTCATTAGCTTAATAGCTCTAGCTGAGAGCAAACTTTAAATAATATTGCAACTCCATACATACAGAGCTCTAGGTCACTTTCTAAGGTTTCTTATTCATGGATTCTCTTGGATATAATGACTTAGAGAAGTGCACATTCTAGTGTGTACAACAGGGACTTCCTAGGGTTCCTAACACATGATAAGGCCTATTAGGACCCCTAGAAAGTCCCCATGACCCTTTTTGAAATATTTGAATGCTCAAGTGTGTTTGAAGTGGTCATAGCACCCCTTAGGTCACACTTAAGCATTCCAATGTCTCCACAGGGGTCACGGGGACTTCCTAGGGGTTTTAACACATGATAAGGCATAATAGGACCCCTAGGAATTCCTCATGACCCCTTTTGACACATTTGAATGTTCAAGTGTGTCTGAAGGTGTCATAGGACCCCTTAGGACACACTTGAGCATTCCAATGTGTCAGAAGAGGTCACAGGTGTAATACTCCAAAAATGAGCTATAAGTTCATTAATCTCCTACATCTTCAATTCCAACGAAATCGACATCAAAGTCCTAATCTAAGGCACATCTAAATATCATCGAATCATAATTGATTATCTTAAATTCTGCATCGGGGAATATTCTTAGTAATATTCCTAATCATCATAATTATCTTTAATTTTATAATTATTTGGCAATAAATCACATTTATCCTAAAGTTTGATTAATTGAATATTTTCATAATTAATTAATTAGATTTAATATTTGCCACTTAATTGTGTAATTAAATTTAATTCTATCTATTATTAATTGTATTATTTAATTTTGACAATAAATCTAATATCATATGAATAATTGATTAAATTCTTATTTAATTAATTAAAGCAAGTTGTCATTATTTAATAATATAGTTTTTAATAAAAGTTTGATTAAATAATTGATTAACCCATAAATCAATTGTTTTATTTTTAAAAGCAGTTAAGTTGGAAATAAATCACTTTATTATTAAATTAATTCATAAATAAAACATGCACAATCATAAAAGCAGACAACTATCAATTATCAATTAAAGCTAAACTCTATTTTGAGTTAAAACTTAGCTTTTGCATATTTTTGTGAGTTAATTATCCTTTATTTAAAAATAACTCAAAAATCAACCTGAGTTATTTGAGTGATTTATGGCTTTTTGTCATGCACCTCCAAAGCCCTGGGTTTCTATAAAAACAAGACTCAGCTCTTCATAATTCATCTCTCAAATTGGCATCCACAACATCTCATAATTTTGCAAGCTTACTTTGCCAAAGTCATCCACATATTTGCACAACTATTCTGAAGAATTAGAATTTGGAGAATCAAAGCTTATTGCGAATCAAGGCTATTGTGAGATCAATTTTTTATTTTTTTTACATTCATTTAGATTCTTTTTCATATCATTGTTAGATCATTTTAGCATATCAATTTTCATATTAGCATAGATTTGATGGAATATGGATGAAGTGACTGAGAGGGGGGGGTGAATCAGTCAACCATAAAAACACTTCACAAATAATTCTTTGCAGATCCCTTAGGATATCTTAACAATGTTATCTGTTTTGGCACTCGGTAAATAGATTGCAGTAACTTTGAAGATGCAGAAAGTATTAGCAATATTATCTTTAGATATTCATCAGCACATGTATATGATTGAGAAAGAAATTAAGAACACAAGAGACACAAGATTTAACGTGGAAACCCAATATGGGAAAAACCACCAATGTATCTAGATACTGATTTTCACTTTTCTGAAGTGATGCCCGGTTAGAAGCCAACCCGGTAAAAGGTTACAAAACACACTGTTAGGTGTGACCTTGTTAGAGGATTTAAAACACCCTGCTAGGAGTGGCCTGGTAAGAGGTCTTAAAAACAATTCAATGGAATTGTCACCTTGTTAGAGGATTTACATTATGGTTGTTAAACCAACTTGGTTAAGAGATTTAGAATTCACTGTTACAATGATAAGAAGGTAACAATGAAAAAGTAACCTGTATAATAATGCAACTATCTTGCTGATTACAGATCTCTGTTCTGCATAAGTCTGATCCTTTCTGATCAAATAAATCTCTGCTGCTCCTCAAGGATATCTGAACATCCTTCACAAATTCGCATATACCTTTCCTTCTTTTCTTCTGTAAATCTTCTGCTGTATATATTTATTTTTCACATTTGACCTTTTATTTATATGATTTTGGATTTGTCAAATTGACATTATTTAGTATAACAGTCAGCTGAAATAAGAAAACTCTATTTGCAAAAGTCCTTCAAGGGCCGACAGTGCTCAGTGACCATAACTTTCTATAATCTTTCAGTGACCGAGGGAACTCGGTAAACACCGACAATCCTTTACCTTTGATAACCGACTGAACTCGGTAAACACTAACTTTTCTTCGATGACCGACTGAACTCGGTAAATACTATCTTTTCTTCGATGACCAACTGAACTCGGTAAATACTATCTTTTCTCTTGGTAACTGAGTGAACTCGGTAGACACTGATTTTCTTTGATAACCGAGTGGACTCGGTACGCACTAATATTCCTGTTTGGCAGACCGAGTGAGCTTGGTAGGTACTGATTGCTGCAGACTATGACATAGTGTGACATCAAAGACAATACATAATTGAGTAGCAATTTCCTTCAGACAATTGTTTCCAACAATCTCCCTCTTTGGCATTGATGGCAACACAATATGTCATAGCATAAGAAATTTGAAAGAGTTAGCTCAGTTCAGATTCAAATCTCCCTCTGTCAGCAAACTTCCTGTATCCTGAAAATTCTTCCTTCTGACTATTGAAAATTTCTTGAAAAATAATAGCAAAGACATAGCAAACACTCCCTCTTTGACAACACATGCCAAAGATAATTCACATATTACCGGTGAAAATTAATGTACCTCAAGTACTGATTCATATGCAATGATTCCTTTAATATGCTGCATCAACAAGTTGATTTTCAATCATGTTCTGGTTGATGCATCACTAAAACTGTATTTAGTGAGCCTCGGATAGGGGAATGACCCCTAACTTACCTCTTAGATACACAAATGCATCCTTAGGTAATGGTTTGGTAAAAATGTCTGCAATCTATTCTTTTGTATGAATATATTCTAATCTGATTTCCTTGTCCTGCACCAATTCTCTAACAAAGTGATATTTAATAGCAATGTGCTTGGTTTTGGAATGCATCACTGGATTCTTAGAAATGTTTATTGCACTAGTATTGTCACAAAATATAACAACTGGTTCTTTGATTTCAACCTTCATACCTTCTAATAGCTGTTTAAACCAAACAATATTTGAATAGTTTACTGCAGCAGCAACATATTCTGCTTCAGCTGTGGATTGAGATGTGCAATTCTGCTTTTTACTAGTCCAGGATACCAATCTTTTTCCAAGAAAAAATGCTCCACCACTTGTGCTTTTTCTGTCATCAATGTTTCCTACCCAATCAGCATCAGTAAACACTTTCAAGTCTAGATTGCCTCCAAATTTATACCACAAACCATATTCTTCAGTTCCTCTTAAGTATCTTAAGATTCTTTTGATTGCCATCATGTGATTTTCCTTAGGTTTTGCTGAGAATCTAGCTACTATACCGACTGCTAAGGCAATATCAGGTCTTGTATGTACTACATACTACAATTTTCCAATCATAGATCGGTATAGGGTCTGATCAACTTCTTTTGAATCATCATTTTTGGTAAGTTTCAGTCCAGTACACATGGGTGTACCAACTGGTTTTGAATCTTCCATACCAAACTTCTTAAGTATTTCCTTAATGTATTTGGATTGATTAATGTATATACCATTCTTGCTTTGCTGAATTTGAAGACCAACAAAGAATTTTATTAAACCAAACATAGACATTTCAAATTCTCTGTTCATTTTCTCTGAAAATTCTTTGCACTGATCCTCATTCCCTATAAATATAGTATCATCCACAAATATTTCTGCCAATACAATTTTGTCATCCGGTCCTTCTTTAATATACAGATTGTTGTTATCATTGGCTCTTTTGAAATTAATCTGAATCAAATAGTTATGGAGTCTTTCATACCATGCTCTAGGAGCTTGTTTTAAACCATACAATGCTTTGTGTAACCTGCAGACCATGTCCCTTTTATCTGGATCAACAAAACCTTCAGGTTGTTCAATGTAGACTTCTTCATCAAGAATTCCATTGAGAAATGCAGATTTTATATCCATCTGATATACCTTAAATCCTTTGTGTGCTGCATAAGCAAGTAGAGTTCTTACACCTTCTAATCTTGCAACAGGAGCAAAAGTTTCTCCATAATCTATACCTTCTTCTTGAGAGTAACCTTTACATACCAGTCTAGCTTTGTTTCTAGATACTTGACCATCTTCATTCAGCTTATTTCTGAATACCCATTTTGTTCCAATTACATTCTTATCTTTAGGTCTAGGTACAAGAGTCCAAGTTTTTTTCTTTTGTATTTGTTCTAATTCTTCATTCATTGCTTCAATCCAACTTTCATTCTCCAATGCATCTTTGATATTTCTAGGTTCAAAATCAGTAAGCAGACATGTACCTTTTAGCTTGCTTCTTGTCATAGTACCATCTGATTTGTTTCCAATGATTTGGTCTGGTGTATGATGTCTTCTAACATATTTGGCTAGTATAGGTTCCTTGCCTTTTGAATGATTCATGCTGTTGTCTTCTAGGTTCTCTTCTTCAGGTTGCTCAGGCTCGGTAGATATTTGCTCGGTAACTTCAGGCTGAGACTCGGTCTGAATTTCTTCCTGTGACTCGGTTTGAACTTCTTCCTGTGACTCGGTAACTGTGCTCGGCTTGGTAGATGTAGTTTCCTTACTAATAGTTGTGTCTGCCAATGTTTTAGGTTCAATGTAAATGAATCTTCTGTAGTTCTCAGGTTCCCTTTTGCTTTCTTCCTTAGTCTTTTCTACAAAATCATCAAATTTTACATGTATACTTTCTATGACTTTGTGAGTAGATAAGTTCAGACATTTGTATGCCTTGCTTTTGCTAGAATATCCTAGGAATATTCCTTCATCACTTTTCACATCAAATTTATTTCTTCTGGATTCTTTTAAGATATAACATTTGCTACCAAATATTTTCATGTAACTTACATTAGGTTTATAGCCATACCATAATTCATAAGGAGTTTTGAATGTGTCTTTCTTCAGTTGTACTCAGTTCAAGGTATGAACTGCAGTGCTGATAGCTTCCTTCCAGTACTTTATAGCGATGTTCTTTTCTATCATTAGAGTCCTTGCACAATCCATAATAGATCTGTTTCTTCTTTCTACTACTCCATTCTGCTCAGGAGTTCTAGGAGCTGATACCTATCTTTTGATTCCTCTTTCAATGCAGAAGTTGTTAAAATCATGGGAGATGAATTCACCACCTCTGTCTGATCTTAAGCATTTCAATCTTTTCCCTGTTTCTTTTTCTACTCTTGCTAAGTACCATTTGAACTTTTCAAATGCTTCTGATTTTTCTCTTAAATACATAACAGTCATCATTCTAGAATAATCATCAACAAAAAGAATAAAGAATTTATCTCCAGTATAGCTTTGTATTCCAATAGGTCCACATAAATTAGTATGCACAATTTCCAAAATTTCTTTAGACTGATAGTTCTTACTCTTGAAACTAGTTTTACTCATTTTGCCAATCTGACAATTCTTACATAGACCAGTGTCAGGTTTCTTCAAAGTAGGAATGCCTCTAACCTTCTTGAATTTGCTTATTTTTATCATGTTATCAAAATTCACATGACATAACCTTTTGTGCCATAGCCAACTTTCTTCTATTTGAGCAATAAAGCATGAATATTCACTGAGATCAAGATAAAATAAGTTACCTTTTGTTTGTTTGCCTGATCCAATGAGTTTTCCTTTTCCATCCAGCAGTCTTGCTTGACCATTCATGAATTCAACCTTGAAACCAGTGTTGATTAGCTGTGCTACACTTAAAAGATTATGTTTTAGTCCTTCAACCCAATAAGAATTATCACATATGAGTTCTTTGGTTAAAGAGATTCTTCCTTTTCCTTTGATACAACAAGGTTCATTGTTTCCAAATCTTACATTACCACTATCACAGTCTTCTAGATATTCAAATTTTGTCTTGTCACCAGTCATGTGGTGTGAACATCCGCTGTCTATTATCCATATATCATCTTTGCTTATATGAGAAATAAGTTCCATCTTATCTTCATCATCATCAGATTCATCTTTTATAGCAATAAAGACAATTTCTTCTTCACTATCATCAGAATCTTTAGCCATAAAACATGATTTCTTACCTTTATCCTTGTATGATTTGAAATTCTTTTTTCCATAGTACTTGTGACTTCTCTTTTCTTCTTTGACTTGCTTTTTTGGGCACCTAGCTGCAATATGTCCAATTTCTTCACATGAAAAATAGATTAAAGGAGTTTTACCTTTATATTTACCTTTCCCTCTAGAGTACTTCTTTGCAAGTAATGCTTCTACAATTTCAAGATCACTATCAGAACTTTCTTCTGATTCTTCTTCACTGTCTGACTGAACTTCTTTAATTTTCTTGTTCTTCTTTAATGAAACCTTGGCCTCAAATGCTGATTCAATATTTTTGGAACTAGGAACGTAGTTATCATAGTTGTCTAATTCAAAAGCTGTCAATCTTCCAACTAAAGCATCCAAAGTTATATTGTGGTTTGTTTCACATCTTCTTTCTTGAATAGCTGATACTCTTATTGCATAGATAGGGAGTAGTGTTCTGAGTACCTTACTTAAAACAGTCTCATCTGAGATTGTTCCTCCAGAAGCTCTAATTGCACTTACACTTGCTTTGATTCTTTCAACATATTTTGCAATGTTTTCATCTTCCTTCATATTCATCTTGTCAAACTGTCCTCTTAGGCTTTCTGCTTAGGCTCTTTTCACATTTGCATCACCACCATATATTTTCTTTAGTGCCACCCACATTTCATATGCAGTAGTGCAGTCTTTAATATCATCAAATTCTTCATAGCTGAGAGCAGATGCAATGTCTATCATCATGGTGTTGTGAGTCTTTTTATCTGCAATGTCTTCAACAGTTAATGCGCCATTAGGAATTGTGTACTCTTCATCAATGTATTTGCATCCTGAATCACCAATGGAAGCCAGATGAAGTCGCATGAGACCTTGCCATGCTGAAAAGTTATTTCTGTTGAGCTTTGGAATTTCCCTCTTGTAAGACATCCTGATCTTTAGCTTAGGTCCTTAAAACCCTTCCTGCAAGCACCAAAAGCTCTGATACCAATTGATGGAATATGGATGAAGTGACTGAGAGGGGGGGGTGAATCAGTCAACCATAAAAACACTTCACAAATAATTCTTTGCAGATCCCTTAGGATATCTTAACAATGTTATCTATTTTGGCACTCGGTAAATAGATTGCAGTAACTTTGAAGATGCAGAAAGTATTAGCAATATTATCTTTAGATATTCATCAGCACATGTATATGATTGAGAAAGAAATTAAGAACACAAGAGACACAAGATTTAACGTGGAAACCCAATATGGGAAAAACCACCAATGTATCTAGATACTGATTTTCACTTTTCTGAAGTGATGCCCGGTTAGAAGCCAACCCGGTAAAAGGTTACAAAACACACTGTTAGGTGTGACCTTGTTAGAGGATTCAAAACACCCTGCTAGGAGTGGCCTGGTAAGAGGTCTTGAAAACAATTCAATGGAATTGTCACCTTGTTAGAGGATTTACATTATGGTTGTTAAACCAACTCGGTTAAGAGATTTAGAATTCACTGTTACAATGATAAGAAGGTAACAATGAAAAAGTAACCTGTATAATAATGCAACTGTCTTGCTGATTACAGATCTCTGTTCTGCATAAGTCTGATCCTTTTTGATCAAATAAATCTCTGCTGCTCCTCAAGGATATCTGAACATCCTTCACAAATTCGCATATACCTTTCCTTCTTTTCTTCTGTAAATCTTCTGCTGTATATATTTATTTTTCACATTTGACCTTTTATTTATATGATTTTGGATTTGTCAAATCAACATTATTTAGTATAACAGTCGGCTGAAATAAGAAAACTCTATTTGCAAAAGTCCTTCAAGGGCCGACAATGCTCGGTGACAATAACTTTCTATAATCTTTCGGTGACCGAGGGAACTCGGTAAACACCGACAATCCTTTACCTTTGATAACTGACTGAACTCGGTAAACACTAACTTTTCTTCGATGACCGACTGAACTCAGTAAATACTATCTTTTCTTCGATGACCGACTGAACTCGGTAAATACTATCTTTTCTCTTGGTAACCGAGTGAACTCGGTAGACACTGATTTTCTTTGATAACCGAGTGGACTCGGTACGCACTAATATTCCTGTTTGGCAGACCGACTGAGCTCGGTAGGTACTGATTGCTGCGGACTATGACATAGTGTGACATCAAAGACAATACATAATTGAGTAGCAATTTCCTTCAGACAATTGTTTCCAACAAGATTCATATCAGTTTTTAATTATTATTGCATAGAAAATATAAAAAAAATAGATTAATTGCATTCATATTTCATATCAATTTTGCATTCAAATCCTTCATTTAGGTGTCATCTAGGTCATTGATCTCGATAACAATCTAAGAACATTAATCTCGCACCTACTAGAAGGCAGTAAATCACTTGGTTAGATTAGATTTCAATTTTTTATGATTTTGATTTTTGATAACCTCTAATGTTTTACTAAAGTGTTGTGTCTACAGATCAGGTACAAAATTCACACACACATTTCTGGTGCCCACCGTGGGGTAACCCACCTTTGCATGCTGGTTTTGATTTTTTTTGGGAGCTAAAACCTCAAAGTTTCAAAGATTTAATTTTATCTCCCAAATGACTTCGATTTTTGGGCTAAAATTTGTTTTTCAAATTAGAGACATATCAAGGAAGCTACAGTAAAAAATTTAGAATTTTCTGAGATGTTTTGAATTTTTAATAATTTTTTCTTGAAATTATGGAAAAAATTAATATCTAACGCAAATTAGCATATTTTTTAGAAATTTTTATATTTTCGAAAAGCTCTTTAAATTCTACAGGGGTTCCATTCTTTGTGTTTTAAATTTGGACATGATATCATAGCTCAAATAGTCAATTTACAAAAACTAGTCTGTTTTGATAAAATAGGTCTCTAGGGCACAAATGAAGAGATTTTTTTAAAATTTATACATTTTTGGAAAGCTCTCTATTTTTTAGTAGGGGTCTCTATTCTGAATTTCTATTTTTGTGACCAAAATCATATCAAAAAAACTAGATCTTGTTGACTAGGTCAAATGCAGTGCAAAAAAATTAAAATTTTGTGATGGGTATGCACTTATTTTTCATATGATTCACTGGATGATATAAGTTGTCATTTGGATTAATTTCTAGTTATTATTGCTCCTAACAATTGAATTTTAGATCTAACCCTAAGGTTTTCATAAGTTGAATATACCTTGCATATCTTGTTTGCTTGTTGGCTTGTTGGAGAGTTCGTAGCTTGCTTGCATAATAAAGCTCAACAAAAATTGCTAGAAACCAGGTAAAATTGACTAAGCACATTGCAAGGATCCCAAGTATTCTCCTTCATCTAATGACATTTTGATTTGGGACTTAAAATAAATCTTTCGTGTGTCTAGCTTGGTTGATTCTTTTCATGCTTTTGTTTTACACACTTGCATAATTGATACTAGGTTGTGACCCCTTAAGGATTCATTAAGTAGTCTTAGATACTTGTGATTAATCTTGATTGCTATCTTGGGTTATTGGACTCGCTAATCTGCTGACCCCTCATTTCTGCCCCGTGGTTGCAATCTCAGCACCATAAAGGGGAGGGGTCAACAGGACAGAAGCATTAAGTGTTCCACTTGACAACCCTTTTGTACTTTTAGGAACTCACTTGTTTTCTAAGTTGGGGACTCATTTTTAGCTTGTGTGAGGTGTTAAGTGTTCCACCTTGTGGACTCATCTCATATTTTCTTTAAGCGTTAAGTGTTCCTCTTTCTGCTTTTTGGGTACTTTTGGTAGATTTTCTTTCAAGAATATATCTGTGCTCACATAGTAATTAGGCCCTATGAACACTATTCGTGATTCTTGAGAGATTGGATTCTTAGCGAAATCTTTCTTGATGATAGAATCCTTGTAGGTAGGGAGGATACTTAGTGTGTTTCACATTCAACTTGGTTAGTGTGTCTTCTCTTATTGATCGATACATTCTCTCCCAGGAGAGGTTGATAGATCACGTGGGGTTGACATCACGAGCTTTGGTGAATCAAAATTGGTTAGTGCACCTTCTCTTATTGATTGATACATTCTCTTCTCGGAGAGGTTGATAGATCACGTGGAGTTGGCATCATAGACCTTGGTGAAGCAAAACTCTATCTTAGCATGTCGGATTAATCTGCTTTCTTTGTTTGGGTTAAAAGTGAAGAGGCATCAAAACCTTGGATCTGGAGCCAAGTCCCCTTGTGGTATACTATTGTGAGTCACCTTTAGAGAGGGTTAACCGTAGCAAACAATCCCTTCACAAGGCAAATTGCATTGATGGAACCTCAAGCGGTAATAGCCATTTTCACCGTGATAGTGATAGCCGCTATATAAATGTCCTTGTGGAAGAAATCTCCATGGGTATGGTTCATTGTTGGGTTGTCAAATCTCCCTAGCAGCTCTTGAAGATTAAGTTCTCGAACTCTGTCAAAACCCTGGTGCACCGGGATTGAGTTCACCCCTTTGGATCATAAAATTTGCAGAGTCAAACCATTACTAAAAACCCTAGCGAGGCCAAATTTTCATTTTATAGGGTATATGTGCATTATTGCAAAACATTTTTGGAACATACATAATTAGCACTTCTAAGGATTAGAATGAATAAGTCACTTGATTGTTCATGCACAAGGTTGTTTTTGCCCTTGTTCATTGTTTTCAGACATGCTTGAAATCACTTGCTTGCTATTTTGCGTGCTTGTTTATCTATCTGGTTATTGAAAATGGACAAATCTGTTACAATCTTCAAATCTAGACATTGAAATTTGCAAACAATTCAAATCTGAAAACTCAAAATTTGCAAAATCTGAAGTAAAATCCTTTTCTGGAGTCAAAAATCATTTCAAGAAGTCAAAAGTCATACGAGTTTCCATCAAGTGTCATTTCATTGCATACCCACTGTCGTACAAGCTTTTGCATCTGTAGTACAAGTTGTGCAACTATCATTTCATAGCTCACCCACTATCATATGAGTTTTTCAAAGTGTCATTTGGGAAATTTTTTTGAAGTTGTCAGAAAATTGTCAGGATTGCCAGATATTTAGCTCTTTCAACCTAGTTTCAGAATCTGTCAAGCGAATCATTGTGTCAGGAATAGAGCAATAGCTATTAAGAGTCCAATCATTTTCTTAAAGTGGCCTTTTGAATTTGATTCAGCCTTCTCTCTAATCGATTTGAGTCTTTATCATCTTGTGTCAAAACCTTGTCATAACTATCAATCTTCAATCAATCAATCATCAGAATGACTAAGTGTCGTGATATCTTGTCCCCTATCTTTTGGGAACCTACCCATACATCCAGGGCACAGTATCCTTCATCCACGTCTAATTAAATCTTCAAATCAATCAAACCTTGACAAGGTTGCGTCATCTGATCATCTTGATTCAATTCATTCTTTAGTTATCTGAATCTTATTCTTTTGTTTCACTCAAAGTTGATGGTGGAGACTAGAGTTTCCTCTCACAAGAAATCTATTACCACTATCCAAAATCCAACTTTTGAGCAACTCATCAATTCTGGTCTTTACGAGGATGACGGTCTTGGAAACTATTGATTGAAATCTGGTTACGTACCCCCTCCATCAACTCACGGAGGTACTCAACATACCCCTCATCAATCTAATCTAGGGAGTCCACAAACTCCTACCATGTCTCAAGTAGGGACAAATTTTGGCTCTCAAAGAGCTCAATCTCAACATGGCACAGATCAGGAACCCACACCTGAAGAAATTGCTCGCTACCAAAATGACGATGAATTTAACAAGATGATGAGACATTTCTTGAAAGAAAATATAGAAGCCTACTTTTTACAACTAGCTCATCAAGGAGCTAAACTTCCTCCCAACTTTAATGTTGAAGATATCATTATGCATGAGGAAGAAACTCCACTCACAGCTATCATGAAATAGATACATGCTTTACAAGTTGAATTTAATAATCTTGAGAAAGAAAAGGAACACAAAGAGTTCTCCATGGAAGCTCTATGCCCTTTTCCTTTTGACAAAAACTTGTATATGCCACCATTTCCAAAAAGAGTGGAGATGCCAAAGTATGATAAGTATGATGGACACTCTGATCCTCAAGATCATGTCAAAGAGTTCTGTATGCAATCCATGGAATTCATGCATGAACTGACCTATCTGATGCATCTTTTTCCTAGATCTCTGGGTGGAGCATCCATTCAGTGGTTTTCAAGATTGCCTCCTATGATCAAAACATTTGAGGAATTGATTAAATTGTTTTATCAACAATATTCCTACAATATTTAGCATTTGATCACCATGATTGATATTTGTAATCTCAAGCAATATCCAGGAGAGTCATTCCTAACTTTCCTCAAAAGGTGGTGAAAGAAGTTCTCTCTATATGCTAGACCAATTCCTAAAATGGAGAAACTTGAAATCTTTATCAATAACCTTTTTCCAAAGCTCAATTATCCCTTACAAATGCAAGATCATACATCTTTTGACAAAATGGTGGATAATGCTATCAAGATTGAAAAAGTACTTGTCAAGAAAGGAGAAATCACACTTCAAAAGGACAAGTCTGAATCTGGATCTAGCTCAAAAGATAAAAACAAAAGTTGGAACAGGAACAAAGGTATCATCATTGATGGCATTGTTGACTCTATCTGCACCCCATCAAAGGCACCAGCCTACAATCTTACCCTTGGCACCAAAGCCATTAAAGCGTCAGAGCAAAAATCTGCTGAACCATCTCCAAAGAAGCCATTCAAATGATGGGATAATAGATGAAAGTTTAATCCTCTTGGAGAATCTTTGGAATCCACTCTAAGAACCCTAATAGCTGATAACATCATCTCTTTACCACCAATCCAAAATTCTAATCCAGATCCAAAACCATATTGGTGGAAAGATAATGAATTCTGTGCTTTCCATCAGAGTAAAGGCCACAAAACTAACAGATGCTTCCACTTGAAACATACCATTCAAGAGTTGATAGATCAAGGGGATATCACGATCGATAATCCCACCAGCAATAATGATCACACAGCATTTACAGAATCATTTCCATAACATGGCAAGGGAGTTTCAACTTCTCAGCCTAACATGGGGGCAAAAGTCAATTACGCTTACCCTGGAAACAATGCTATCATCAATATGGTTGAACCATGTCTCTCTAAGAGCTGCAATGTCATCACAATTGTGTGAAGAGACCGAAATCATTCCTTAACTAATGCAGTTACCATATCACAAGCTTAGGCTCATCTGAAAGGACAAACACCAAGTTCATCTAATGTCCCTAAGATACCTTTAAACCTCACATCTGCTTCCAAATAGAAGGCTACCTTGAAATCTTCCAATCCAAAGGATACCAGACCTACATCTTATAGCATCGTCCAACAACTTCAACATACCAATGCCAAAATCTCTATGTCTGAGTTACTTTTACATATCTCCAGCTCATAGAGATATCCTAGAAAAAGCTTTTCTCGGCTCTAATGTTCCTGATGATCTAGATCTAGACAGGTTCCAGACTATGGTTGGTCATCTAACATCTCCACAATATATCTCCTTTTCAGAGGAAGATGACAACTCCCTAAGTCACCCACATAATCAGCCTTTGCACATAGAAGTCTTGATCCAAAACTATCAAGTCAAATGTGTGTTGATAGATGGGGGCGTAGGCCTCAACATTTGTTCTTACAGCTTAATCACACAGTTGGGATTCTCAGAGATGGTTATTGATCCTTGAAAGAAGATCACCATAAAAGCCTATGATGAACAAGAAAGAGCTTCTAAAGACACCATTGTCTTACCTATCCGAGTGGGTCCGGTCATCAAAGATACCACATGTCAGGTGCTTGATCTACCATTGGCTTACAATATCCTTCTAGGGAGACCCTGGATCCATGAAATGCAAGCCATTCCTTCTACGTACCATCAATGCTTGAAATTTCCCTATGAAGGAGTGGAGGTTACTATCCCAGTAGATCTAAGTACAACTTGCAATACATTGAAGGAAAGTGCCGATAAGCTTGTTCCCAATAACAAAGAATCTTCCATCAAGTAGCTAAATGTTTCTTCCACATCTAAGATGGATGACATTGCTAAAGAGATCAATATCAAAGAAAATGGGATGGGAGAATACACTATAGAGCCAGTCTTGTCTCTGACATCTCTCCCTATCTTGCCTAAGTCTTATGGGCAATCTTTGAAACAATCCAAGCCCAAACCTCAGGAACCTCTTGAGGCCTATAAAAGGAATTTTGTAGCAAAACAAGTATCCAAGCAAGAATTTGAAGAGGATGAAGCTGTGCTATCATGGCTATACAAAGATGAATCTGAATCTCAAGTTGTTCAAACTGGTAACTCTATTGTATCCAAACTCCCTTCCAAGTCATATGGTCCAGGAGGTAAATTAATAGCTAAGATGGGATACTCAGGTCAACAACCTCTAGGAATTAGAGGAAAAGGTCTTGAGGCACCTCTCCCACATACTGGTAGAGAAAATAAAAATAAAATTGGCTTAGGATTTAAGAAGAAACCCAATCACCTCAAAGGTAATTGCTCACATGTCATAGAGCAAATCGCACTAGAGGAACCTCTTCTTAAGAAAGAAGAAATAGAACCATTAGATAGTGATTCAGATAGTTTAGAACTCATCCCCTATGAAAAATTGCCTAAAGAGATCAAAGATCTTCTTGATGATAAAGATGATCCTATCAAAAGAATCAATGTAATAGAAACACAAGAACCTACTATAGCGCAAGAGATGGTTGCACCACAAGAACCAGCCAATCTCGAAGGTGATCAAACTGATCCAAAAGTAGAGAGTAGTTATTCTGACATTGATTCCCATGAATATGAATTCAAGTCAGAGACTGAGGGTAATCCTTCTTGGGGTATTCATCCTAACTTCACACATTTTCTCAGATTTCCTAGAGATCCTGAATCAGAAGCTGAGTCAAATGACTATGAATGGGGAGCCATTCCAGAAGAAGATGAGCTTATCATAGAGAAATATATTGATGTTATTCACCAATATGTATCTCAACCCAATGTAAGTCTAGAGCGAAATGATGAACCTATCGAGTCTGATCCACCTATGGCTGAATTAGACTCCCACGATGACATTGAGCCTATTCATGAATTGGATGTCTTAAGTTGTAGTATCACCTTTGAACTCATGTGTCAGGTTAGGACCAATGATGACAGATCAATATCCGTAAACACCATATCCCAAACCTTTCCCGCTTTGACTATCCAACACCCTAATCTTATTGACCAAACTTCCACAAACCCAAACCATGGTATTTATACCTTCCCGAATGACTATGCCCTTTCTTGCTACCTCAATGCAGTTGAGCCTATGAGTACTTCCATCAGTGAACCGAGCATTAGCATGACTGAGTCAAACATCAAATATCTTAGTTAGAAAAACAAGAGTAAAAAGAAAAAGAAAAAGAGTTCTAAGGGTGAAAACCACTTTGTGGCAGTCTCAGAACTGACAAAAGTAAAAATAAAAGACGTATCCAAAGGTGAAAACCTCTCTGAGGCACCTAAGGATGAGATATTTGATGTCCTTCTGAGTCATTTACAAGACAGGTCTCCCGTTCTAATTAAGCCCACCCAATCCATCAATTTGGGTACAACAAAGGAACCACAATTGGTACATGTAGCACAATCCTTATCAGAAGAAGAGAAATAGAAATTTACTACATTCTTGACAGAAAAAAAGATCAACTTTGCATGGAAGTATTCAGATATGCCAGGGTTGGATCCAAATCTTATCATGCACCATCTATCCATTGCTCTTGGAGTAAAACCGGTCAAGAAAAAATTGAGAAAGATGCATCCTCATGTTGTACTTTTAGTCAAAGCTGAATTAGAGAAACTCCTAAAAGCTGGATTCATCCACATCATAGACTATGCTAAGTGGATCTCCAACATTTTACTTGTTTCTAAACCAGATGGTTCAATCAGAGTGTGCACAGACTTTAGAGATGTGAACAGAGCATGCCCTAAGGATGATTTTCCATTGCCTAACAGTGATATGATAGTGGACATGACTGCGGGCTATGAGATGTATTCCTTAATGGATGGCTTTTTTGGATACAACCAAATCAAAATTGCTCCAGAAGACCAAGATAAAACTACTTTCACATGTGCGTGGGGAACCTTCTGTTGGAATGTTATGCCATTCGGACTCAAAAATGCTGGAGCTACATATCAAAGACCAATGACATCTATTTTTCATGATATGATGCATAGAATGATGGAGGACTATGTTGATGATACCTTTGCAAAATCAATGATTAGAACTAAACATCTAATTGACTTGAGCATGATCCTAGACAAAATGGAAAAGTTTAGTGTCCGACTAAATCCTAAGAAGTGTGCTTTTGGTGTCACTTCTGGAAAGCTCTTAGGATACATAGTTTCAAAGAAAGGCATTGAAGTTGATCCGGCTAAAGTCAAGGCTATAATAGAGATGCAACCTCCCACAAATATTAGTCAAATGAGGATGTTGCAAGGCAGAGTTCAATCTATCAGAAGATTCATATCACAGCTAGTGGACATATCACAGCCTTTTACAAAAACATTACATAAAGGTGTGACCTTTGCACGGAATGAAGAATGCGAGAACAAATTTAACCATATCAAGAAGTATCTATCAAATCTACCTATCTTGATGCCTCCTATTCATGGGAAGCCATTAATATTAGATGTCTCCACAACAAATACATCACTAGGGGCATTACTAGCACAACATGATGAGAACAAGAATGAAAGAGCCATCTACTATATCAGTAGAACCTTAGTGACCTATGAGAAGAACTACTCAATGATAGAGAAGGCATGTCTAGCTATGATCTTTGCATCATAAAAACTGAGACATTACATGTTAGCTCATACCACTCATTTGGTAGCTAAGATTGATCCACTGAAGTACCTACTATGCAAAGCTTCCCTCACAGGTAGATTAGCTAAATGGGTCATGCTCTTGAGTGAATTTGACATTGAATATGTTGAAAGAAAAGCTATCAAAGGATAGGTCATTGCTAATCAATTAGCTGAAGCACCACTGTTTGATAATACACCCATGCAAATGGAATTTCCTGATTCCTCTATCATGCACCTCTCTTCTAGAGAATGACAGTTATTCTTTGATGGCTCCTACACATAGAATGGATCTAGAGTAGGCATATTATTCATCACTCCTCAAGGATACTTGATACCAAAAGCATTCAGATTAAATTTTCCTTGCACAAGCAATATTGCAGAATATGAGGCACTTCTCAATGGTATGAAAATAGCAATTGAATAGAGAGTAACAGAGCTACACATTCATGGAGACTCTCAACTTGTTATTCATCAAGTCAATGATGTGTACCAAACTAAAGATGAAAAACTCATTCCTTACAAAAGAATGGTCGATGATCTTAAGAAATATTTCATCTCTATCACATTTGAGCAAATTCCTAGAACAGAGAACAAGGCTGCCGATGCAATGGCAACACTATCTACTTTATTATAGCAGCTTGAACATGAGCTACACTATAATTTCCTGGTGGAAGCACTCTCTTATCCTACATATGACTCCCCTAAAACTCGCATGATTTGCACTATAGTAGGTCATGATTCATCCCGATATAAAAACCTATTTTCCTATCTCCAAGACCAAATCATTCCCGATACCTTATCTGTAATGCCTCCCGATATGTCATCATTGGTAATGATCTATACAAATGAGGTCTAGATGGTACGCTACTTAGATGTTTAGAATGGGAAGAGTCTCAACGTGCATTAGAAGAAGTCCATGATGGTATTTGTGGGTCACACTCGAACGGTTTAACACTAGCTCAAAAACTTATTAGGGCTAGGTAATATTGGCCTGAAATGGAGAAAGAGGCTATCAAATTTGCTAAGAATTGTCAAAAGTGTCAAGTACATGGAAACCTACTTCATGCTCGAGGGAGGGATCTAATCCCCTTTAAAACACAATGGCCTTTCCATCAATGGGCATTTGATCTTATCAGGATGATTCATCCTCATTCTTCTAATGGACATACCCATATAATCATAGCCATAGATTATTTTACAAAATGGGTAGAAGCGGTCCCTTTGACACAAGCAACTGGAAAGTAGATATCGATGTTCATCTTGAACTATATCATATGCAGATATGGGATCCTTCATTCCATAATCATAGATAATGGTGGGCAATTCAAGAATAAAGACCTCGATGATCTATGTGCCAAATTTAAGATCACCCAACATTGGTCTTCTATCTACTATCCATAAGGGAATGGCCAATCAGAGGCTTCTAACAAAAATCTATTGAAGATCTTGCACAGAAAAGTAAACAAAACTGGTAGAGACTGGCATCTCATGATTAATCCAGCTCTATGGGCCTACAGAACAAGTATCACTTTAGTTTATGGGTCTGAAGTGGTACTGCCTATTGAGGTTGAAATCCCATCACTCAGAATTAGAATGCATGGTCTAGTGACTGATGATGACTATAGAGTGTCTAGGTTACAAGAACTAGAACTACTAGATGAGCGCAGACAAGCAGCATATGATCATCTCAAAGTATATCAGAAGAGAATGTCTAGAGGCTACAACAAGAAAGTCAGACACGGAGAATTTCAGGTTGGTGATCTAGTCTTGAGAGAAAATCCTAAAAATCAATCCCATCGAGAATGCAAGGGGAAGTTTGAACCCAACTGGCTGGGTCCCTTTGTAATCATTGCTACTTTTGGCTCTAGTGCCTATCAACTCTCAACAACTAAAGGAGAACAACTCTGAGAACCAATCAATGTTCTCCATTTGAAGAAATTCTATGCCTAAGGCATTCAATCTATGGTTAAATATCCTAAAAAAATCCTAAAAATAAAAAAAAGTGCTTAAAAAAATGAACATCTTGGTGAAAACCTAGCAATAGGCGCCTTGATGATTCACAAAAAAATTAGAAAATATCAAAAGTACAAAAAAAAAATTGAAAAAATGAAAAATAAAAAAAAATGAAAAAGAAAAGAAAAAGTGCCTTGGTGAAAACCTGGAAATAGGTGCCTTGGTAGCAAAAATAGAATCTCTGCCAAGATGGTGAAAACTTGGCAAATGGGTGCCACTTGTTCCAAATGCTCCATCTATCAGTGCAATCTTGGTCTTTCCTAGCTTTTAGTCTTGCTTTAGTTTGTACATATCTCCTGGTTTGTTTTGCATTTCTAGTTTTCAATAAGTCAGTTTGTCCACTAAACAAATCAAGCGTCTGTATCCTATCTATGTTCAAACTTGGGGGCAATCACAGTCAAATCCTATGGTCTCAAGTATATCTTAGACATGTCATATCTAGTTAGAGTCCTTTGAAGCTTCATGTGATTCGGTCAGTCAGTCTTGTCTCCAGAAAGGATTTTGCATCTACAACAACACAATCAAACATCAAACAACAAACTGAAAACAATCTGTGCTTTTCATGCTTTTATCTCCTTGAATGCTTACTGATTCACATTGAGATTTTTGCATATTGTGTCCCTTCGAGCTCTTTGATGATGTCCTTTATAGGATTTAGAGAGTGATGACTCAGGGCATAATCTTTTCTTTGTCTTCTGCTTGTATGTGAAAATCTAACATCTTTGGAAATTTTGGATTGAAATGGTGTCCGACTGTAAGAGCCTCTATCTTGAATTGGATGGCCATGCGTACCTCGACCATTGATACCCGAAAGATTCAAGGAAGTTTGATCTAACTATTGTCTTTTTGAGTGAGTTCTTTCTCCTACTATGAAATGCAATCTTACCTAAGGATGTGAATGATAAAGGGTCACTACGGGTAATTCACATTGGATTTAGAATAATCTCTTAGCTGTTTGATGTGTTTGTCAATGCAAGGCATATTCAGGTCATCACGATGTTTATGTTTTGATGCTTATAAAAATTGCTATATCAAAATGGACATGGTATTCAGGTCATCCTGGCGTTTGTGCCTTGGTGCTTATATCTAATCCGACATTCTGAAAACAAAATCAATATTCATATATCCATGGTTGTTGACCAGTGGGTGTTGTATTGATTCTTGCACATACAAATCAATATTCATATGTCTATGGTTTCATAGCTAGTGGGCATTGTATTGATTTATCCGGTTACCTAAAAGTTCAATGATGATAACAAATCGACATATGATCAGTGACTAGGTCCTAGGTCTTAGGTTGCATTTCATTTTGCATGTCTCTTTGCATTTTGCATGTTTGCACGATCTCACAATGATTAAATGAACTTCAATGCTTAAATGATTCTTCAAATCGCATCTTCAAGTCTAACAAGAGTTGAATCTCACACGAAGGTTCCTCCAACGAAACAGCAAGTAGAATCCTTTTTCGGGATCAAAATTCAAATTAGAGATCATTCATATTATTAACTACTTGCATAATCGACCTTCAATCATCACAAAAATCCAGTATTCAACTTAATTGATTATCTAACATCAAACTATCAAAAATTCAACTTGGTCAACCATGGTCAACTCATGGTCAAACCTAGTCAAAATCGGTCTTCTGGACCTCCAAATGATGTAGAATGCATTCTCAAATGTGTTTAACCACTTCTCAAATCAATTAACATGCTTCTAAACTCTCAATGCTGACTTTTCTTGTCAGATTTCAATTTTAATCCTGAAGGGGGCATGGTATGGCATATCATTCAAAGTCTGTAATCAAATTTGAAATCATATCTTTATGGAAATCAATATCTTTCATCAGTAAACAAGATAACAATCACGTCTAGTTACTGATTCATCAAAAAAGTCCTCATCGCTCGGGGCAAATCTATCATCACTTGGGGCATATTAGATTCATCAAGATCCATATCAATTTGGAATTCTCCTAATCTTGTAAACTATATCAGTTTTTGCAACCATTAGATCATAGTGTTCTTTCCTTGGTTCTTCAGCAACTGAAGGGTTTGGATGTGATACCTGCTAGTTCTGCTAAGACAATCAAGTCTAGAATGGGTCACTCACTTCTTTGCAATCCTAAGGTTTGGAATCAGACGTTTTGACACTTTTTCACAATCATAGGTTCATTTGCTGTTATAGTGAACATTATCTTTGGTCATTCAGGACCTATTATGTCCATATCAAATCAATATCAATCAGCTTCTGTCTCATATCAATTATCAATTTCAAACATCAGTTTCATATCTTTATCAAACACAGACTTTCTTTGAACCACTGCGCTTCGCACAGTAATTCAAAGAGGGGCAAAATGTAATACCCCAAAAATGGGCTATAAGTTCATTAATCTCCTACATCTTCAATTCGAATGAAATTGACATCAAAGTCCTAATCTAAGGCACATCTAAACATCATCGAATCATAATTGATTATCTTAAATTTTGCATCGGGGAATATTCCTAGTAATATTCCTAATCATCATAATTATCTTTAATTTTATAATTATTTGGCAATAAATCAAATTTATCCTAAAGTTTGATTAATTGAATATTTTCATATTTAATTAATTAGATTTAATATTTGCCACTTAATTGTTTAATTAAATTTAATTCTATCTAGTATTAATTGTATTATTTAATTTTGACAATAAATCTAATATCATATGAATAATTGATTAAATTCTTATTTAATTAATTAAAGCAAGTTGTCATTATTTAATAATATAGTTTTTAATAAAAGTTTGATTAAATAATTGATTAACCCATAAATCAATTATTTTATTTTTAAAAGCAATTAAGTTGGAAATAAATCACTTTATTATTAAATTAATTCATAAATAAAACATGCACAATCATAAAAGCAGACAACTATCAATTATCAATTAAAGCTAAACTCTATTTTGAGTTAAAACTTAGCTTTTGCATGTTTTTCTGAGTTAATTATCCTTTATTTAAAAATAACTCAAAAATCAACCTGAGTTATTTGAGTGATTTATGGCTTTTTCTCATGCACCTCCAAAGCCCTGGGTTTCTATAAAAACAAGGCTCAGCTCTTCATAATTCATCTCTCAATCATCTCTCAAATTGGCATCCACAACATCTCATAATTTTGCAAGCTTACTTTGCCAAAGTCATCCACAAATTTGCACAACTATTTTGAAGAATTAGAATTTGGAGAATCAAAGCTTATTGCGAATCAAGGCTATTGTGAGATCAATTTGTTTTTTTTTTTACATTCATTTAGATTCTTTTTCATATCATTATTAGATCATTTTAGCATATCAATTTTCATATCAGCATAGATTCATATCAGTTTTTCATTATTATTGCATAGAAAATATCAAAAAAATAGATTAATTGCATTCATATTTCATATCAATTTTGCATTCAAATCCTTCATTTAGGTGTCGTCTAGGTCACTGATCTCGATAAAAATCTGAGAACATTAATCTCGCACCTACTAGAAGGCAGTAAATTGCTTGGTTAGATTAGATTTCAATTTTGCATGATTTTGATTTTTGCTAACCTCTAATGTTTTACTGAAGTGTTGTGTCTACAGATCAGGTACAAAATTCACACACACAATGGGGACTTTCTAGGGGTTCTAACGTGTGATAAGGCATACTAGGACCCCTAGGAAGTCAAATTATTTTCATGCATTACTTCATTAATGTCTGCTCTGGGAGGAAGAATATAATTTCCATATTTCCGCAAGCCCTAAAATATTTTCATCGTTATCACTCTCTCCCTCCACTCTCTCAATTTAGTTCTCTCCCTCTCCATTGTTGTCAGCTTAGACATCCTTACCTACTCTTTAACAGATTTTCTCCAAAATTTGCAAAATCCTTACCTATTGTCAAATCCTGGCCTATGACATGCAAAATGAGCAAAGAAAGTGAAATGAAAGGGAAGTATGGATCAAATAGCAAAGGTGCATCAAATTAGATCAATATCATAATATATGTAGAAAATATTGTTATGGACAAACATATTTGTATAAATTAATTGGAAAGAGTGTGAAGAGCTTCTTGGACCCATGTGTGATGCCCAAAAGTTTGGGTCAAAACACAACCAACAAATTTTTTTTAAAAGGATAAAAGTTTCACGTTAATGTTGCGGGAAAGAGTAGTAATGTCAAAGTCTCAAAGTGACAGGAGGTCATAACCTCTACAAGTTGTTTTAATATCCATAGGATGCTAGATGATATCAATATAATTGAAAGAGATCGTTGACCACCTTCTCGATCAATATCGAAGAATCATCGATCTATAAAACTTATAGGTAATTTAAGAGGGCTAGAATGTCTAATGTTAATGTTATCCTATAATAAGGTTGTCCATACCCCCAACATGTTCATAACGAGGCCAGAACTGAATAAGGTGGTAAAATTATCGTCAAGAGATTATATAGGATAAAAGTTTAAACTGACGATATCATTGACATCCGTTTTCTCGAAAGTATTAATTCAAATTCAATTGATAATGAAAACATGCCATGAAAGTCCATGCACATATTAATCCATCAACAATTTTAAAGTTATCATTAGCTAGTGATTATTGTAATCGAAGCTTATAATACAATATTAACAATTAATAATTATGATATATTAATTAATTAATACAATATTAACGAATTAATATACCATAGTTTATTAATAAATTTTGTATAAACTATGAATTTAGAACATGACTAAATATCTAAAAAAAATACATAGACAACATGATGATCATCTAAACTTAATAACACTATCAATAAACTATCTTATTTTAACAAGATTAAATTACTATTTATCCATTAATAAAACTACACTTTTAAAATTCAAAATATAAATTTTAATACAATTCTAAATATATCATACAAATGAATATATCATTCAATTTTAATTCAATTCTAGACAAGACCTTAAAGCTCTAATTAACATAACTTAATAAAAACATTCAAAAATAAATAAATAAAAAGTAACTAGTATCTAAAGACAAGACATAATATCCAGTTATCTTATTAAACAACTTTCTAATCTAACTTAATAACAACTAAAATCTACTAACTATCCTACTCTACTAGCTAGCTTACCCACTAATCCACCCTACTAACTAGCTTGACTTTCCACTTGTCATGAAAAAGGACAAAAAGCCATCATGCGCCAGCAAAAGGGGAAGGAAAGGTCAATCAAAATCTATGCAAGGCAAGGGGAATTTAAAGAAAAGGCTGCAAGATCTATGACACCTCATAAAGTGTCTTGAGCCCATGTCCAAGGACTAAATATTCAAACCTTCACTCATCCAAAACATGCGCCACTTCCTAGTATAGAAGCTAGCAATATTGAAATTGCTGTCAAACATTTATGTTAGAGAAAGTACTCCCTGCCATGCGCCCATGATGAGTAGACTCTCAAGGTGCCTCTTAATTGGCCAAAGTGAAAGCTCAACCACTTCTAAAGACTAGCTTCTTCCCATGCGCCATTTTTCAAGGATGGAGTAAATAAGGTATGGTGCTAAATTTGAATGATATATTATATGATTTTAACATAGAAAGGTGGCAGATAGATATTCTATTTTAATGTCTGTGGTAAGGTTTTGTATGGGATTTTTATCCCATACAAAATCTAGAGAGCATTTTTCTCTCTCAAATTTTCTGAAGAGTGCTATTTTTATTTGCATTGTTATTATTATTTTTTTTTGTTTCTAATACATCCTTCATGGTTTGATAAATGAAATTTTTAACATAGTTCAATTGTATTCTAATAACATTAAGATTCCAATGGTGTCATAATAGGATTGTTAACTACATGGTTATTTATAGTTTAAATTGATCATCTAATAAGGATACATTTTGAAGCTAACATGCTCATTTTAATATAACCATCTCGATACGATATAGTTCTCTCTATACTTCCACATGGTTTAATTCGTTTTGAATGCTTTGTTTAGGTGCATAGCATATGGTTAAGGAGGAATTTAGACTAATTAAATGCATCAAATAGTCATCTTTAGAATGGGATAATTGCTAGGTTTCAGATCAAATTCTATCTAAGTCTTTTATTCCTAAATCCATATGGATCAACAAGCTATCCAATTTGTTTGCAGAAATATAGTAAGAGATAGAGATCATAGTATTGTTGCAATTCAATTGACAAAAGTAAATGTAATGCTTTCCATACAAAATCCAAATTCAAGTATACCATTATTTCTTCAACCATCTAAAACATCAACTTATCAATATCAAAATTGAGGAGATCTAAGAGAGGTGATAATTTTCCTTTTGGATTGCAATGCAAAAATCAAATGCATACAATGATCTTCACAATATATATTCACATTGAATTGGAAACTTTCTTCTCTTTGGAATAACCAAGAACACCTCACATATTATCTTTCTTTACATTCAAGGGAAGGAGACAACATTGTTCATACTACTTCAACAATACCATTGCAACTTCATAAAGAATAGGAGAATGCATTTCAAGTGATTACACATCCTTGCTCCAATTCATAAGCTACTCAAATTACAATGAATGATAAATACAAACAGAAAGCTTACTTCCTCCATATCATTACAATATACTAAAACAAAATGTACCAATAGAGTGAATGAATACACCATCCAAATTTTACAATAATGCTCATACATCAAAGTATGGTTTCTTCAAACAAGCATAACCAAGGAATTGAACTCCATCAAACTTCATTCACTTGAATCTTGACTTCAAAACCTGTCATGAACAAAAAAGGATAGGAACCATGGGTTGCTCACCTCCCATCCTAGGCCTCTCATGAGGCCACCCCCGAGCTTGGGGAAACCACAATGAACGGGATACAAACACTCACACACAAACACAACAAGAACATATACAATGAAAAACTCAAAATTCCCTTAGGATGAAAACTAAGGAATTCCATGAATATCCTTTGTGGGGTGTGGGTGGACAAACCATGGAGATAACCAATGCATAACAAAAACAAGGCCACACATGGACCCATATATCTCAATTTCATACAAGGCTCACATGGCCAATCTTCCCTCCTTATACCCCCATTGCCACACGGGCTAAATGCAAGGTTTCTTGGGGAAAATCCCTCACCCAAGCTCATCTTTCCCCACACATGGAGGAGACTCTACACATGGAGTTGCCTCCATTCCCACACCCCCTCTTGATTTCTCTTCCCTCCCAAGGGTGAGTGAATCCAAGAGATACAACCCAAAATCCAATTACATAAAAAAAAATACATTGCATGCTTGCTCTCACCATGACCAACCATGGGAAGCTAAAACACAACATGAAACAATGCAAGCTTCCTCCATGACCAACCATGGGAAGCTAAAAACATCAACACAAAAACACATACAACTTCTAAAACCATATGAGAGCAAGATTTCCTACCTCAAGCCCAATGCTAATGGAAGGATTGTTGAGCTCTATTCCAAACTCCAAGCTTTCTCTTCTAACTTTTTGGAACTCTCCAAAGATGGAGAATGGGTGAATACCCTATCCTTTGCCAAAATTCCTCTAAAAAGGCCTCTAAAACCTACCCCCACAAACCTCATTAATTAGGTCCTATCAAGCAAGTTGCAATTTCGTTCAAGGTTGCACATGAATTTTTAAAAGGGTCAAAAAGTCAATTTTAGGCTATTTATAAGGTGAAATTACCCCTAACCCATGGGTAGATGGAATGGGTTAACTAATAAGGCATAAAACCACTTTCTAAAGCCACTATTAACCCTCCAAATTCACTTCTAGGAATAAGATGGAGAATGGGGAATGGAAACTGCATTATAGTTCCTATGGCAAAAAGGCATGCTAAGATTTCCCTAAAACTCCTAGAATATGCTCTCACACAACACTCGACATACCTTGATAACATTTAACATTAGTGTCAAGTGACACTTTACGAAATAACATTTCACACAAGGTACGTCCAATGTCACAACACATAACATTAATACACACATACATTTCAGATTACCGTTACGAATAAAAATACTTAACAACGAGGCCTCAGGTCTCTTAATAGATGGGGCCTTGGTTTAACTAGTTGCCCTACGTTCAAAGTGATTTCCCCGAATGTGTTTTCCATGGTCCTTCCACCTGCAATACCTCAGTGCAGCATCAGTAATTCAAAGAAGAAAACCAATACATTAAACATGCATGATATAACAATAATCATTCAATTGCATATAATATTCATAATTAAATTGCATAATTCAAATGAAATTCCATAGCATAATTCAAATATCATTAAGATCATCAGGTTCACAAAACATCATATAATAACATAAACCAAATCTACACACTATGGATCCCATATGCAGAATCATCAAAATGAATAGTCTAACGAGTCAACATAGTATATCAGTAGTCGACAGAGTCCAAGTATCTCTAAAAGTAACATAATCAAAATGATAGGCTAATATCTATAAAACAGGATCACTATGTGGGCCGAAGGTGGGCCTCACACCATGATAGAAACTATTAAGGAATTGCATGATATATTACTCAATGGTGCAAGGAATATTATTGATGAACATGGGATTGCAACTACATCTATTCAATATATAGAGGAAGATATAGAAAATATTCTTAATAGAGAGATTAATGTGAGAGAAAAGGACATTTCAGAAGAAAATGATTATCTTGGTTCCATCCAAGGTATGCCAATTACTTAGGATGAAGAGAAAAAGTCCACAGTTAATGGGAAAGAATGGGAAGAGCTTCTTGGACTCATGATAGAAGTTATAGATAAGGAGGAAGAGCTAGAAAGGGGAAAAAGACAATGGAAAGAAGTAAGATATGAACATGTGAGCCTATGTTAGATGATGATGATGAGTACTCACCATCTGCTAGTAGCTCAAGTAACAAGTGTTGTGGAATTATCCATAGAGCAATGCGAAATGAAGCCTCAAATTGGTTTAGTAGACAAAGAATTTGGTCATGCACTTCATTCTAGCACCACAAATATTTCTATTCGAAATGCCTTTTTGTCATTGACCTTGCATTTACGGGACTTGGGAAACTAGGTTACTCATGTTGGGCATTATCCCTCAAATGTAAGTTCATTGCCACCTTTGGCAAGGCAGTCTCACTCCTCATTTTACAACAAAGGGAAACCATCCATTGTCCAAGGTTTTAATTCAGCTGACAAGTGGAGAGCTTCTCAAGGTACTGATCTCTTTTGTAGAGAAGTTCCTGATTCATCTCAAGGTTCTTGTTTAGGTTACCAACACCTTGGAGGTCCAAAAATAGACCCATTGATTTCCCAAATTGGTAAAAGGGTAGATGCAATTTTGGAAAGAGTATCCCAATTAAAGAGAAATTGAAATTCTAGTGAGCATAAAGTTAATGTAGATCCAATGGGTGTATCTCCTCCACTGACAAATATAACTGCTTCTAGAGACTTGAGTTTAAATTGAGACTGTCTGTTCCCAAACATGCCCCAGTTGAGCAGATGAACCAGATGTTGCTTGAGTAAAGAAGATAGTTTAAAGCATCTGCATTATCCCACTTGCTATCAGTTACTACTTTTTGAGCAGCTTTCCAGCTACTTCTATGCAGGATTTCTATAATATATAATGTCCTCATGCAAGTACATGAAAATTTTTGTAAACATTTTCTATTGTAAAGGGTTAGTGAGAAATATCAAAGAAAAGGTTCTTGCATGTATTATTTAGACACATATCAATTAGGAAACCATTTTTCTCCCATTACATGGCAGAAATGCCTAGATTCACTTTGTGGGTATCAATAGGCAACAAGATGAGGGAAGAAATATTTGAGAAGAGGAAGTACAAATGTTACTATCCAAAACCATTTGGAGAGTAATATTCTTCTCTTGATTATAATAAGAAACTCAAAATGCACAAGACAACAAATAGCAGGGGAATTTATTTCCTATGACCTATGTCAATTTTAGTTCAATTCCTATTGATGATATTCTCAATGTGTAAAAATAAACTGATGTTTTATTTTAAAATGGTGTTGACTAAAATTTATGAACATATGTCAAATATCCATTTTTTCTAGAATTTGAAATAGAACTAGTGGTAATATAATCAAATTTGTGAATTTCACATCCAATCATTGGATGTTAATCAAAAGTACAACACAGTAATATTTTTGAACCGATAAACAATCTTAGTCTTACTTCAAACCTACTCCCATGTATGTGGGTTCTTGGAGGTATCTACTGAGAAATGTGTGGATCTGTAATGTCCCTATCTAGGACCTTACTCACTTTGCTTAAAACTAATAATTAGAATTTGGATTTCTAATGCCTGCTGTGATATTATTTAAGTTTGCCTTGCTCCTTATTGATTAATATTGTAATGGATTGGTTATCCTTCTCCTTCTCTCTCCCCTTCCCCTTCTCTCTCTCCTACATTGTCCCCTTCCCATTCCTCTCTCTCTCTCTCTATCCTTCTCACCTTCTCACTCTCTCTCTTCCTCTCTCAGCTCCCGCCACCTTCTCACTCTCTCTCTTCCTCAATGGCTACCCATGAATTTTTTAAATGGCTGATTGATTTCCTTTGCTTCTTTCAATGGCCATCCATGATTTTTTTGCAATCTTCCAACCTTTTGTACATGGTTGTAAAATACATATTAATATATATTATATACATATAAAATAATATGTAATATATGATTATATAATGTAACATTTAATATTAATATATAATAAATAATAATATTTAATGTAAAATGTATATTATATAATATTTAATATATAATTGATATTATATAATATTTAATATATATAATATATAATCTAATCTAATATAGGATGGAGAAATGGGAGGGAGAAAGGGGAAGGAAAAGTGAAAAATTAAAATTCTACCAGCCTTTTTGTGTACCCAAAAATATCGAGTACACAAAAATATTGGGTACTCGATTAGGCTCGGTATTGCTTTGTGCACCAAACCTACATGGTCAACTATTGAAATGTCTCAAAAATGTGTTTTTCCTCTATTTCTCTGAGTTCCAGACTTCGACCATGTAGCTGACGACTTTTTTTTCACCTGAATTTGATGAAATGAAAAGGATATCTTAAGAAGATTATCAGCTTTCTATCGATATAATTGCTATCAAATTTTGAATTCGTTAAGTAATTATTAGTTATTTTCTAATTGAGTTACCTCTAAAGTGCTGATTTATATACTGATTGAAAAATGACTATAACTTTCAGATGGTATAACATTTTTGAAATTTGAAAAATGTGTCACATTCTATGCTTCACCTACTATAAGGAAAATAAAATAAAATTTGAATTTTGTAAAGTTTTGAATGAGTTAAGGTGGTCAGACACAAGAGTTTTTTTTATTCTGAAAATGTTGTAGAAAAAATTCATAATTAATTATTTTTTTGTAATAAAATTACAAAAAAATATGCGTCACATCCGTGCATGAGTCTACTACTTATATATAAAATCTTATAATAAAATATTATCATTTGATTATGATTAAGGTGGTCAGACATACACTGACTTCTTATTTTTCTCCAGAAATTTTTGTATTGTTGCATTCAAATCTATACTTTTCACCAATCATACTAACTTTTTTTCAAAAAATGCCTAGTAGTTTAGAAACTACATTCAATTTTCTACAGATTCTATTCTTACAAATTTTTGATATTAGGTTGATAGCTAGTTGAAATTTTCACGTCAAGTTTACTAACCCCGATTTGCTGATTTTTCATTGCCACTTAAGGGCATAGTTTGGCCCCTCATGATCTTGCACATACCCCCATCCTTTCCCTTTGTAGAGGTAATTCTCTTTCTCTTTTCCTTAGGGGTTTTTACAAAACTCTCAAGGATATTATTCAACATATGGCCATGAATAAGAAAGATGAGACACTCATGGAGAATGGTAATATCAACATTCTTACTATTCGCAACCAGGCTACAAAGAAAAGAAGTAAAGAGATAGTATGTGAATGAGATAAAATTCTTATAGCAGAAGTTATTTAAAAGAACAAAGTGGTCAGAATGGGCACTGGAAAAATAGCCTTCTAGAGTAATGTATTCCATGATGACAATAAGGACCTCACACCAAAAATCCTTAATATTATTGACCACATAAAAACCTCTCTTTTTAACAATGGAATCCCTTTCTTTTTCAGACTTGGGGAATTTATTAGCGGTCATTTTGGAAACCTTCCTATTTCTATAAAATTTCACACCAAAAAAGGGTAAACCAATTACTTGAGCAACAAGCTCCACATTGACAATGATTTTCCTTCCATCAATCATGAGAGAATTGTTACTCCATCCCGCTATGAATTTTTGTGTGACAACCTTACTATAACTATGCAACTTATCTAGATAAGGTATGATCTAACCCTTCTCCAGTTTCCTCCATAGTTTAGGGTTCTTCTTGAGTTTCAAGAAATCTATAGGTTCCTCTCTATTCAAATCACCCCCCATTGTCATCTTTCTTTGAAGCTTAAAATTTAGAAAATGAGCAAGAAACCCATAACCAAATGGTAAAGAGGTAGAGTCCAGGCACCCAAAAATCCTATGGGAAGAAATAGTAATGATGGTTCATTAACATTTTGCACAAGCCTTGATTTTTGGTTTTGTAAGATTTACTCCATAATACTTTTATCATTTCTAGAAAATCTTTCCACCTTACTACTTGTCTTATCATAATTAATAAGACTAATAGCATCCATGTCTAGGTCTTTAAATTTATTCGACATCATAAGAGAGTTGAGATTGACCCCTTTGTTGGTAAACACATCAGCAATGGTGTTAGATTCATGAAATGCATGGGACATATAGGAATTTTTAAAAGAGCCCAATATATCAATTTCCAAGTCTATAGAGTTGGCTATAGACCATGAAAATTTTGACTTCTCTTTTATACCATTTATAATATTTAGGGAGTCCCCTTCTAACCACACCTTTTCAACATTCATTTATTTAGCCAGATTTAAGAAATAATAGATTCAAAGGGCCTCAAAAATATGATTAGTTTGAGATCCAAGAGGAACAAAAACAACAGCGATGAAGTTACCACAACTATCCCTAATGTTTTCTCTGAGTGTTATTGTTGATTGATAAAGTTAATTTTATGTTATTCATTAATATTAAAGTGTGTCTAACTGAGTTGAAATTGATTTGAATGAGTGAAAGTATTAAAGGTAAAGAGAATCAAGGATTACTAATTCACCCCCCTCCCCGTTTGTAATCCAACAATTGGTATCATATATGAGTACTCTAAGGAGATAAGTTTGAAAGATTTGAGAAAAAGATCCAAAGATGATTAGATCAGAGAAAAGAAGGAACATAACTTGATAATGATTGTAATTTATTCTTCCCTAACCGATGTTGAGTTCAATGACATTAAGGACTATATTACTACAACAGAGATGTGGGATAAAATTTCAATTGTTTAGGGAGGTTATTTACATGTACAAAAAGAAAAGGCTAATAGTTTCAGAGGAAAATTTGATGACATGAGAATGGAAGATGAAGAGAACAGTGGACAATATAATTTTAGAATCAAGGAAGTTGTTAGTGCTATCTGAATGATATTAAAATGGGTTCAATATCATTCAAATATTTTAGGGAGGGGAAATATGAGATCTATTCTCAAACCCAAATTCCCAAGAAGGAGATCCAATTTGATCAACCAAAAAGGCTAATGCAGAATCAGATCAATTTGATGGAGAATATGAAAGAAAGAATAAATTTGATGTTTCCCTAGGTAGAATGTGTTATACTTGAAATTGAAATAATTGAAGTGCAAATACTAACCTTGAATTAGGGCAGATCTGGAAAATGCCAAATTCTAGCTTCTGTATGAACTTTCTGAAGATTTCATCACCTATTTTGGACTGGAAATGTCGAGGCGGACAAAACCTAGAAATCTTTTCTCCAAATTCACACAGGTCAACTTTGACCTTTTAAAAGGTCAAAGACCACATTATTTATTTGAAGTCTGATTCTGATTATGTTCATAGATCCTGAAAGATTTCCGAAAAGGGTATCCAAATTTTCTCTCAGATCTGAGATTTTGCACCTGTACCTGCAAGAAAAATGGTTTTGTTTGTTTGTTTGTGGGGGGGGGGGTTTTCCCTGGTCAAACCTAGGTTTGGAATCAACCTTAATATTGAAATTGAAATAGGAGAATGCTAGTGTTACCCAATTTTCCTGCCCCATGAAAATTTGGCTAAGTTTTATCCCAAGGTCTACATTTTTGCCCTGCCGAGCACCTCCAAAATTTTCATGCCTTTGTATCTTATTTTCTGGCCTCTACAATTTATTTTTAACTGCCTGGTCTGCAGGTCTAAAAATTTGAAAATCTAGCCATTGTGCCAAAAAACCCTAGGCCAGGTTCTATTTTGCAATTACTTTATCGGCCACTTAAGTCCCTCAAATTCCCATGTGCACTTTAAGGCTCTTCCTTCAGTCGTGAGATCTCTTAATCCCTGATAGAATATTTTTTTCATTCCCTGACTGCACAAAAACCCATTGTTCGCAAGATCTCCCTGTCAGAAGGAATCTTTCTTTTTATTCTATGACTTGGCAATGGTCTTTCTAGTCAGCTAATCACTCAATGTTACCTGTGGTTATCCTTTCTTTCCATGACTACACAACTACCTTAGTCACAAGATCTCTTATTCTTGGTGGTTAGGTCCTCAGTAGTCAATGACCCAGCGAGTGGTTAACTTTTCCTTTAGGTGCGTAATCACCAGATGTTTTGGTGGTCTCGGCTGTACAGGGTCCCAGTTCATAATATCAAATGGTTGGCGTATCTTCTCATGGAGTTTTTCTGACACATGAGATCTTGTGCCGACCATTGATCTTCATCCTAGCTTAGTGCTTCAATTGCTAAGTGGGTCCACTGCCACATTGTCTGACATGTAAGCTCCTGATTGGTTGAAGGATTGTGATATGGAAGACTTGTCAAAGTGGGCCCAGAGAGCTATATAAATTTTAATTTGATGGCTAGCGCATCTTCTAAAGGTGTTTTTTTTGACAAATGAGATTATGTGCTGACCGTCAATTTTTCTTTATTGCTGAGGCTTTGTTAGGTGGGTCCAATGCTAGGTCAAGATGACATGCCAATTTGTGATTGGCTGCTGGGTGATGACGGGGACTTTAGTTGGTCCGAGTGTTTTAAGCAAGGTGGTAGTTTAAAGGATCTATGACTGGCGCATGATCTGAAGGAATCTTTTGAGGATATGAGATCATGTACCCACCGTTAGATGCGAATCAAGTTTCTGAGTGGGTCCATTGTTAGAAGCCTACCGAGGTGTTTTCTGATAGAGTGAACAAAGTGAATGAAAGAAAAACATGTGGCAATGGGCCCAGGGTTAACGAAGTATTTGGTGGCTCCAATAGGTTCCCTTTGGTTTCTTGTTCATGTAATAAGATAGTGATGCTACAAATGTTTTGCGACTTGGTGACTAAAGGCTTTTCTCTTATTCGCAAGATGTAGCCAGGGTTAGCTAAAAGATTTAGAAATTCAGCGACTGCAGTGTTCACATAGTCACTTGACCGGACCAGGGTTGGGAGAAGTGTTTCGTAACTTGGAAAAGTGCTTTGAGTCATGCATTCACTGAGTGACTAAAGGGAGTAAAGGTCAAGGTGGGTCCAAATTGACAAATACGCTGACATGTTCATTTCCCATTGGTTGTGATAATGCCGATGTGGACTTTGACTTTTCAAAAGAGGTTTGTGACTATTTTAGGAGTGATTGGGGCTGCTCATCTACTAGGGAATGTTGGATATTAATGGTCATGTTTTAAATTGACCTACTGGCCATTGTTATTCAAATTTAAATATTTTTGAGAAGGGTTTCACCATTGTTTCTTGTAGAAAGCCATTTCAAAATGGGGTAGCTAAATAATTTATGTTTCTAGGATGATTGCAGTTGAGAGGATGATGAGGAAGTCTAGGTAGCTATCTTTAGTCAATTATTGTTTCTAGAGAAGTACCTTTTGAGCATTCCTGGCAAGCCTGAGTTCTAGAAAGGTAGATAAATCAAGGTTGCTTGTCTGCAAGCAAATCTAGTATAGAGATGGGTAGTAAATAGTAGTCTAATCGATTGAGATATTGCAGAGATACATTTATGATCAGACTTGATAGAGTTAGGGTTGGCTATTATTCTAATAAAAATATATGTAACCCTAGTTAGGTTTTTGACTCCTGCATGTGTGCAATAGGAGATGTATATATTAATTTTTGGAGCTTTTGAAGCTCAGAGTTCACATTTTGTAAAGAAGAAAATCTCTTTCTTAGAAACTTATCTATGGCATTTTCCCTGCCTTCTACTTTTCTACATTCTATAATCTCCCATTGATAATTTAGATATTGCATAGGTATTTTGTGACATCCTTTCTATCCCTATGCTTCCTTGTCTAAATTCTCTCTTATTGAATTGAAGTATATGTATGTTTTCAATGATATCTTAGGGTTCCTGATCCCTCTTTCTTTCTGCAATTCATGTGTATTCCTATGGATGATTTGATTTGAGTGCTCTTGTGGGTATACTTCAACCCCCTAATAGTCTATCTCATTCCTATAGCTAATTGCAGAGGTGAATGTTTGTTTGTAGGTTATAGATTGTGTCTAAATGCTTAGGAATGCTATTGTTTATGAAATTCTCTCTTTCCCTGAATAGCCTCTTTCTATTATGGACCCTTGTATGAAATATTAATGCAAGCCTATTCAAAAAGTTGTGATCTCCTAGACCTAAGTTCATGAATTGATCTCATCCTCTATACTAAGATTCAAACCATCATTTTGGTGTATCACCTAGCAGGTAGTTTTCTTTCTAGTCATTTACCTTTCAGCATTCCTTCTACCCCTTTTCCCTTCAAGAATTTTACTTTCATGTCAAGAAGCAAATTAAGGTGATTATCCAAGAGGAACCAGCCTAGAATCTAGAGGTCTCAACTCAGTTAGCGTAGGTCCCACACCTGGAGATGATTCCCATGTTATACTAGGTTATCAAGACTACGAGAGCTTGAAACAAGGGTGCAAACTTAGTGTATAATAGTTTTTGGCACGCCCGATGGGACTATATCAGATTGAAGTTCAAAGGTGCTCCTGTTGGTTCATCTACAAAAGGATTAAAGAAGTTCAGTACACAAGGACTATCAGTACAGACTTAAGCTCAAAGACACCCCACCTTGGTGCCAGTGTATAACAGTTTTGGCACACCCGATGGGACTAGTTTACATTTATGTTCAAGTTATGTTGTCTCTAATATACTGGTTGCATAATACAAACTTTTAGAATTTTCTTGTCAAGTATATCTAGTGGCTCTACTAATTTCACAGATCCAAGCTAAATTTGTTCAAAGTTTATGAGAAAGATTGAGATTAGAAGCTCAAAGCGTACCGAATTTTTAGAGTTTCCCTCAAAAAGAGGCTACAAAGGTAGATCAACTCAAAGAACATCTCCTATAAGGAGAGTACAGTGTACACCTCTTGATACCTCAAAAAGGAGACCTTTTCCCTTTTATCTCAAAAGAAGAGGAAGATCTCTAACCAGAGATCTAGAAGAAGATTCAAATCCAACATTAAGTACAATTCACATAGTTGTTAATCTTCAGATCATAGCTCCTACAATGGCTAGATAGTTTTCTTTTGCACCTTTCAACCAAGGGAGTCCATTAGCCTTCGCTCAACATCATGATGTGCCCTTGGTGGCACTAAAGAGTATACCTGATTTCACAGGTGAAGGGCATACAACTTCTTTTGAGCACATTAGAGATGTGACCACTATCTGCAACATACATAATATAACTCAAGAGGATGTGGCCACCAAATTATTGGCAGCCTCTCTCAAAGGTAAAGCTCTTGAATGGTTTAGAACCTTAACTATTGGTTCCATTACATCATGGGATGAATTAGGGGATGCATTAAGTAAGCATTCTGAGGATAAATCAAACAACTTGTCTTTGGTTGAGCAGTTGACAACCATTAAAACAGACCCTCAAGAACAAATGATAGATTATAACAATAGATTTCTCAAGACATGGAATAGAATTACAGTCTCAGTGAGGCCATTAGTTGACCATGCTTTCCTATATTTTTTACAAAGCTTGAATAGCCAAATCTCTATCATGATCCAATCTATGGGTGGTATCTCTTTACCCCAAGCTTTTGACATAGCTGTCAAGGCTGAAAATTGTTTAATTCAAGTAGGTATGATAGCTAGAAGGCCACCCATGCCCATCTTCCCTAGCCTTCAGCCTGTTACACCTCCACAAGTACCCCCATTCACCCCCATTCCTACCATATTAGCACCTCAGGCTAGTACTAGTGGTCAGGAGCTAAAAACAAGCTTCTCTTAAGAGCTACAAGAGATAAAGAATAGCCAACAAACTAGTCAGCAATAAATGGAAAACTTGCTGCAAACTTTGACTAAAGAGGTTACAAACCTAAAGAGACAAGGGCAAGGAATCAGACCACCCTTTCAGTCACAAGGCCAAGGTCCTAATCAGCAATATTAGAATCAAGGGCAGCCTTATCAACAAAATAGGCCACCATACCAAGGAGGTTATCAAGGGAAAAGACAAAATTTCAATCAAAGACCATTCCAGCCATACAACCCTGCACCTCTCAATTCTGCAAATCCAGTTAGGGATATGGTCCCTAGTCAAAATAATATGGCTATGGACAATGAATGGATTTTCCCCTACAATCAGCCTTATAATCAGGCTACATGTTCAAATGGATGGATGAACTAGGCACTAATGGTTCAAAATGCCTCACAAGCTCAAATAGAGGCTTCTTCCAGTGGATCAATCCCTCAATAGGAACCACAAGATAATGAGACTGCTCTTTTCAATTGGGAGCAGCAAGACTTCAATGGAGTTATTGGTGAACCTTCCATTGCTGCCAACATAAGGTCAAAGAGAAGAGGTCAAGACATGGACTGAGCAGACTCTAGTACTAAGGCCACTACATCTGTAGAGCCAATGTAGCAATCTACTCCTATCACATTCAAGAGGGCTCCTGCCATTGCAAGCAAAGAGGGCCAAACTCTCAAAGAGGTGGAGCCCATCATAGTAAAAGCACAAAAAAGAGTACATACTATGACACCTTTCAACATTGTAGAAAACATGAAGAAGGTGAACATTACCATGTCTATGTGGGACTCTTTGGCTATTCCAGGACAACCTGAGATTTTGAAGAAAGCTATGACCGAAATGACAACTCCTCAGCCTACAAAAGAAGCTACAAAGCTAGTGTTGGTCAATGATGATTAGAAAAAGGAGGCTCTAAGTAGAAAATCCAAAGGCAATACCACTCAAGGTAGGAACTCAAAGCCACCTCCCTTTTATGTATCTTTAATCATTGGAAAATCTTTAGTACATAATTGTATGGTAGATAGTGGAGCTACTAGTACTATAATGCCCAAAAAAGTGGCTAACCAATTAGGACTTAAATATGAACCCTTCCAAATGAAGGTTACACAACTTGATGGATCCTCAGTTAACACTATAGGTGTTGCCAAGGATACCAGTCTAATCCTTCATGCTAGTCCTAATTTCTCTATCCTCCTTGATATATATATCATAGATCTCCCTGCTTTATTTTCCATATGTCTATCAAGGGAGTTTACAGCTAAAATAGGAGGCTATCTTTCTTCTGACTAGGCCCACATGATTTTTCACACAAGATATGGTACCAAGGTTACCATTAAATTAGAATCATTAGCAACACACCATATAGAGCCATATGTGTTCAATACCATCAATGCAAGTTACCACATATTTAATGATAGTGATTTCCCAACTATCAGAGAAGCAAACACTAAGATAGAAAGTATCCCTGATATTTTCCTAGATGAACTAGAATTAGAAAAGGTTTTTGAAGCCCAAGAGAATGTCATTTGGGATGCTAGTTTGGGAAGTTATTTGATACAATAAAGTAGATCCATAGAGCCAAACCTTTTCAAAGAGGACACTGATTCAGAGGATCAAAACATGTTGGTTTGGGAATTGTTTTTTGATGGAGCTAGAAGCAGACATGGCTCTAGTGGTGGTGTTATGCTAGTGTCTCCAAAGGGAGAAAAATACTATACAACCTTTAGATTCAGTTTTTCTTGCACTAGCAACACTGCAGAATATGAAAGCCTAGTGAATGGCCTGGAGTGGGCTAGGAAAAGAGGGCTCAAAGCCTTGAAAGTTTATGGTGACAGTGAGTTAGTAGTCATCCAAGTGAGAGGGATAAGTGCAACCAAGAATGACACCATGAAAGAATACATGTTGGAAATATTCAGGAATTAACCGAGTTACTGAGAGGGGAGGGGGTGAATCAGTAACTCCAAATTTTCTTACAATTTTAACATGAAATTTACTTTTTAACCTTTGCATACAGAAAGCATGAAACTTACAAACATTCACAATAATGACACATAGATTTGGTTACCTAGAAACCTTCCAAAAGAAAGTAAAACTGGGGTGGGGATGAAACCCACAAAGCTTTAATACTGCAGAATAAAGTTGGCCGGTTAAGGCTTACAATTTGATCACTTCTGATGATCTTCCCTGTTAGGAGCAATAAGGATTGCTAAATCCACCCTGTTAAAGGATTTACAAACATACAATGAAGTATGCACTCGGTAAAGAGATTTTACAAAGACTGTTAGGTCTACCCGGTTAAAGGATTTAGTACTGATTCACCTGTTAGAATGAAACAGTAGATCTCTGCTTTGCAACTGGATTGCTGATTTGAGATTCGCTGATGTACTGATCACCTTCTGTGATGAATTTGTCTTTGCTGTACCTTATACTTCTGAAGCCTTCTGTAATTCGCTTATTTCTGCCTTTCTTTCTTTTTCATATATGTTTTTCATTCATATATTTCATTACATCTTTTATTTTTACAACATTGTTTATATACAAGTCTTAAACAATTAACTACAATTACAATTACACAGTCGGCTAGACAAATAAACATAAGTGCTACTAAGTCGGCCCAAGTATGGTTACACGGTTCCTTCAAACTAACTTGGTGACTTTCTGATACTCGGCGTCCACTGCATTACTCGGCATCGTCATGCACTCGGTAGAAGTGAAGGCACGGTTCATACTGATCACTCGGTAGGTTTTGAACTCGGTAAGTACTGGTGACTCGGTAGACATGATGTTACTCAGTTTACACTATCCTATTCGGTTTGCTCGGTTTCCACTGTCTGCTCAGTTTGCACTGTCTGCTCAGTTTGCACTTTCTGCTCGGTTTGCACTATTTGCTCGGTTTGCATTGTTTGCTCGGTTTGCACTGTCTGCTCAGTTTGCACTGTCTGCTCAGTTTGCACTGTCTGCTCGGTTTGCACTGTCTGCTCGGTTTGCACTGTCTGCTCAGTTTGCACTGTCTGCTCGGTTTGTATCCAGAATGCAAATACGTGTTGTCACTAGTGGCAATTCTGCTTAATGCCAACAATCTCCCCCTTTGGCATTAGTGACAAAAACACTTATTGGCCAAAATTTATATACACGAATCATGCTGAGTTTTATTTTGATTTTTCAAAATTTGTCTTTGTTATTGGGCTTTATACATTGTCTCCCCCTTTCAATGTGCTAACTGTTTCTTATACAAATCTATACAGTATACATATCTCTCCTTCTATACATATCTCCCCCTTTTTGACGATAATGCCAAAGGTGCATATACAAGTTATTTACAGAGAGAATCCAAAATTTGATAAGAAATCAGAATGTACCTTCATTATTAGTGCCAGGGTTCTGTCCCAACTTTCTTGCAGAATCTTACATGTTTGTATAGCAATTTGGACTTCTGCAGAGAGTTCAATCATGTGATCTGCTATAGAGAATTGATTGTCATGAATCAATGTTTTGGAATGTTCAATGTGCTTATACATTGTATTCATGATGGGAAGGATCATGTGTTGGATGTCTAGCAGTGTGGACCGGATCCTTGAGTCTTCTTTCAGTAGATCAGACTGCATATTAGATAGGTGTGAAATTTTCATGTGATGAGCAGAGCTTGAACTTGGTTCAAGTTGCAGCTTCTGTATGCTAATCTTCATATCCTCATCCATTTTATTCATTTTATCTTTAACATCCTTTGTGAACTCGGCAATATTGCACAGTCTAGCCAAAAGAGAGGTAGCATTCGAATAGATAGATTCTATGTTAGACAAAACCGAAGACAATTCTACTTGGTTAATAGCTATGTGCTGAGCAATGTGCTCAAGCACTTTATTGTTGAATCTCTTCTCGGCTCTTTCAACTAACTTGTCTATCCCGGATGAGTCCTCATTGTATTTCTCAACTGCTTCTGCTAATTGTAACAAAACATGCTGGGAGGAGTCTACTTTAATGCCTAATGCATCAGACAAAATGTCCTTAGCATCCTTGATGATTTGATACTCCTTGTCTCTCTCCTCTTTAAGCTTCTTTTGTTTTGCTTTCCTTTGGAGGATCTCACCTATATTCTGCATTTGGTCCGTTGAGAGATTTGCAAAATCTAATGTAGGAATCTCTATCTCTTCATCTAGGTCTATATCCTCAACTATATTTTTACCCAAAAATTTTATACTCGGTAGAGCCTTAGGCTTATCTGTACTTAATGCTTTGGTAGTAGTGACAGTAGATAAAGTAGGGCTAGCTATTGATACTGGTATACTTTCTACTGGAGAATTTAAAATATTTACACTTGAAGATTCAAAAGCTGGAAAACTTACTGCTGGAAAACTTGATGGTGTAGGAGACTGCAGCTCGGTAGAAGACATGGTAGCTGCTTCTGATGTTGCTAGGGATGATTGGACAAATGTGGAAGTTGTCACAACCATGCTTGAAGGTGTCTCTGGGCTGGATGTAGAGACTTTCACTGGAGAGGTAGGAAGGGATGCAATGACTTCTGCTGCTATCCTTACAGTATCATCTACCTCAGTGTCTTCTTCTTGTTCATCACTGTCATCTTCAATATCTTTTATTATTACAGTTTCAATGCTCGGTTGGTGAAGGTGGTATATGTTCTTCCATGTGGCATGTGCAGCCTTCACAACCAATTCAATATTGTTGATCAAAATCAAACAAGTATTGAACTTCAATGTCATCTTATTTTCATTTTCTTTTAATGCCTTCTTTACTTCATCATTATTCAAGCTCGGCATCAACTGTCTCAGATTTTGATCAAATATGTCTATCACAGTTTGCCTTGCATTGCTCCATCTCATTTTTATTGGATTCAATAAAACTGCTGGAACCTGTGGGGCAATTTCTTTAGGAGAGTATTTCCACTGTCCCATCTTCTCAACAACAACATCTTCTATTTCCTTCTGTTCTGCTTCCGATCTGGTTTCATATCTCAAAGATTTTATGTTACTTACTCCAGATCCTGATCCATCTCTAAAGAGTTTGAGCTTTTCTTGAAGGCTTAGAGGAGGCCTTTTGAATACTATGTCTTTATCTGCCTTTTCTGCCTTGTCTGCCTTGCCTCTTGTATTTCTCCTTGTAAACAAAGCAGTGGGAGGCATAGGTGCCTTAGTGATGAAAACTTTTCCTTTCTTCTTTGCAGGTTCTGGTTCCTCTATTTTCTCATCCTTTTCCTCTTCTTTTTCATCTATTTCTTCTTTGTCCTCGGTTATCATTTGCATTTTGGCTATCCTCTTCTTTCCTTTGTTTACCGCCTGTGGAAGCTTTATGCTTAGTTCAATTCTCACCTTAGCTTCATCATATGTTCCAAAATATGGAGCTTTGGGATTGACAGGCTGATTTAGAAGAGCTTCAATGATATTCTTGGTTTCATCAATATTTACCTCATAAGGAAGAGGTTTTACATATACAGTTCTTGGTTTAACTGCTTGAATATACACATTATCACAATCTACCATAAAACAGATGTCATCTTTGTAATCTTCCACCAACTTCTGTAGAATCTGGAATCTGTCATTCATTTTCTCTTTGAAAGACTCAAAATAATTATCCATGATGGTTTCAAAGTTTTCACCCATTTCTGAAATGTATTCATTTATTTCATAGAGGACTGGCACATCTTTTCTCCATACAACTTTTCCTTTAGAAGGGAAGAATTTCTGAACATAGAAGAATAAACAGACCAACAAGGATCCAAACTTACATGGATTGTTTTTGGAAGTTTTAATGCTTTCCATGTTTTTTGTTAAACTGTTTCAACAATAAGTCTGCTAGGTCAAATGTCAAGTTATTCTTGACCACTTTGTATGCTAGGTCAATAGCTTCACAGGAGACACTGTTCTGTCGACTAGAACTATAAATCTTATGGGCAATGATGTGTGTACCAAACTTCAATTCAGCGTCGGTAATGATGCTAACTTTCATGCCTCTACCGTCCCACTCGGCTAGGGTTTTCTTCTCTAGTTCCGTCTGACCTAGGGTTTTGGTAGTTTTAGCTTTGTTCAACATGGGAAGACCGGTGACTTGTTGAATCATTTTCTTTGTGATCTCAATAGGTTGCTCAAGCCAAATCTTGCCATCATGTACACGGCTAAGAATATATCTAACCCATTTATCTCAAAAGTTTCGAGGAAGATGTGCAATGTGGACTAAACCTTTATCTTCCAGATGTTTGTGCTCGGGTTTTAGAATACCATCCACACATAGTTCCTCATGCATAATGTCTAGTTCTAGGTTTCCCATTTCATGAATTGAACAGTTAAAATGATTGCGGATATCGTTAATAAGTAGTACCTTAGGAGGAATCTGAGATTGAGCTCCGTTCGGATCTAGGGCTGCTGCAATTGCAGGCATGATCTTAAAATCTGGTGCTTTCCACTCCCCTTGGACTAACATATCAGATCCTTTCTTCGCTGAAGTGCTAGATGGTGCCATGGTAGCTCATAGAAAATTCCTTTCGCAAAAGTATTAAATCGCCAGGTTGCTCTTGAAATTTTTTGCTCTCAAAGTGCTAAAGATTCGCGGTGAAGAATGAGTTCGATTACTTGCTTTTTGTTTACAACTCTGTCATTAATGCTCATTTCAAATTAGGGTATGAGTTCTGACAGACTGTCACCCACTAAGAATTAATTTCTCGGAAAAGACTTCGCAACTCGGTGAACTCGAGAATTCATAATGCTCTGACCTCGCTCAGTAAAGACAGGTACCGACCTTGCTCGGTGAAGACAGGTACCGACCTTGCTTGGTGAAGACAGGTACCGACCTTGCTTGGTGAAGACTGATACCGACCTCCCTGTGATCTCACTGCATCTTGCATGCTGATTTAGATCTTTCTTTTAATTTCGGTTCTGGAACTGCTTGAGATTGATCTATGAGAATACAGTTCCAGTGCTTCCTTGGAAATTTAGTTTGAGTCGGTAGAGCCATCCATTCCATTACTTGGAGTGGATTGCTCGGTAGCTTTAGGAATCCATTTTTGTCTCACCTGTTTCCTAACCTTAGTTGCTTCATTCTTCTTTCCTTCTTCAATTCCATTAGCATTCATGCAGTTTCTGGCTATGTGACCGAGTTTAGTGCATTTGAAACATCTTACGGTAGTATCTCTTTTCCTTAGATGATGTTTTATGCAAATCATGCCAATGTGTCCATATTCTCCACAGTAATGACATCTACACCAGGTGTTGTAGTCCCATCCAAACATTGCTTTCACAATTTGTTCTGCTGGATTAAATGTTTTGGATCTGCACTCGGATGCCTTGTGACCTTGTTTGTTGCACTTGTGACAATTACCTCTGAATCTAGGTTTTTCCCTGCATTCATTTGCTTTGTGACCAGGTTGATTGCAGCTATAACATTTTCTATTGAATTCTGCTTTTTCATTGTTCCAACATTTATTTGAAGTATGTCCTATTTTACCACAATGATTACAAGTAGGTTTTTGATTTCTTTGAGTACCTTGCTTAGAGAATTCACCTTCTTCTTTGTATCCAAGTCCTACTTTTCCTTTTTGCCTATGAAGATTTCGTTCATATAGCTGATTCAAGTCTTCTTGACTTTTCAGCATTCCTTCATTGATTTGTTTTTCAGCGTTTAGGTCATCCACCAATCTTAGATTGATTTCCTTTTCAGATCTTAGTTCTTCTCTTGTGTTTTCTATTTCTGATCTTAGATTTAGAATTTCTTCATTTATATGAGAGATCTGATCAATTAGGTTTTCTAGCTGAAGGGTTTTGTTTTGGACTTCAATGTTTCTTCCATCTAATTCATCTTTCAACTTGTTTCTCTATTCCAAGATCTCACAGAATCTTGTAGAGTGTAGCTCTTGTTCTCTTTTCAATTTTCTCACTTCTTCCTGCAGAGACCCATTCTTTTCTAGGAGTTCTTTGACAGCATTGTTTGCTTCATCTGAGTTATTTGAGTGAAGAAGATCTTCAATCTTTTCTTCAATGTAATTCTGATCATTCATCTGATTTGCAAGTTCCTTCCTTCTTCTTAGGGAATGGGAAAGATGTTCTTTTGCTTCTTTGAGTTTAGCTATGGCCATTTCCAGATCTAGCTTTTCATTTTCAATCACCTTGTTCAGTTTGAATACCTCCATTGTCCTGGATCTTTGCTCAAGCTAGTTAAGCTTTGTCTTGAGAACCAATGCTGCTCTGATACCAATTGTTGGAAATATTCAGGAATTAACCGAGTTACTGAGAGGGGAGGGGGTGAATCAGTAACTCCAAATTTTCTTACAATTTTAACATAAAATTTACTTTTTAACCTTTGCATACAGAAAGCATGAAACTTACAAACATTCACAATAATGACACATAGATTTGGTTACCCAGAAACCTTCCAAAAGAAAGTAAAACTAGGGTGGGGATGAAACCCACAAAGCTTTAATACTGCAGAATAAAGTTGGCCGGTTAAGGCTTACAATTTGATCACTTCTGATGATCTGCCCTATTAGGAGCAATAAGGATTGCTAAATCCACCCTGTTAAAGGATTTACAAACATACAATGAAGTATGCACTTGGTAAAGATATTTTACAAAGACTGTTAGGTCTACCCGGTTAAAGGATTTAGTACTGATTCACCTGTTAGAATGAAACAGTAGATCTCTGCTTTGCAACTGGATTGCTGATTTGAGATTCACTGATGTACTGATCACCTTCTGTGATGAATTTGTCTTTGCTGTACCTTATACTTCTGAAGCCTTCTATAATTCACTTATTTCTGCCTTTCTTTCTTTTTCATATATGTTTTTCATTCATATATTTCATTACATCTTTTATTTTTACAACATTGTTTATATACAAGTCTTAAACAATTAACTACAATTACAATTACACAGTCGGATAGACAAATAAACATAAGTGCTACTAAGTCAGCCCAAGTATGGTTACAGGGTTCCTTCAAACTGACTCGGTGACTTTCTGATACTCGGCGTCCACTGCATTACTCGGCATCATCATGCACTTGGTAGAAGTGAAGGCACGGTTCATACTGATCACTCGGTAGGTTTTGAACTCGGTAAGTACTGGTGACTCGGTAGACATGATGTTACTCGGTTTACACTATCCTGTTCGGTTTGCTTAGTTTTCACTGTCTGCTCGGTTTGCACTGTCTGCTCGGTTTGCACTGTTCACTCGGTTTGCACTGTCTGCTCGGTTTGCATTGTCTGCTCGGTTTGCACTGTCTGCTCGGTTTGCACTATCTGCTCGGTTTGCACTGTCTGCTCGGTTTGCACTGTCTGCTCGGTTTGTATCCAGAATGCAAATAAGTGTTGTCACTAGTGGCAATTCTTCTTAATGCCAACAATACAAACATAGAGTTTGGGATGGAATTGAAGACTTTTGTGCTTTCAATATTGTTGCTATCCCTAGGAAGCTAAATCAAAATGCAGATAGATTGGCTACTGTTGGATCTCAGTATGACATCCCCAATAGCATTTCAAAGGAAATAGACCAACATCACATCAAGGTAATTGTTAGACCCTCTATGATACTAATTGGAAAGTGTTTGACAATGATGAGAAAATTTTGTAGTTCTTGTTTGAAGAGGATGTTTTCTCAGAGCATAATCAAGACAGACTATTGCAAAACTATGGTGACCAAGTGATACAACTTAAGTCTAATAAGATGCCTAGAGGTCTTGTCACCTTAGAGACTATCTTCAACAAGGATGATCTGGTTAAGAAGAATAAGGCTGGCCTGGTAGTTCAACAAGAACATTGTGTTGAATTAGAGTTGGAGCCAGGTAAGAGCTTACAATTTGGAAAAGTAAACACTAATTCAAAAAAGCAATCTTACACTCAATTATTCAGAGAATTCAGTGATTTTTTTGCATGGAAATATGAAGACCTCAAAGGTTTTGATCCAGCCCTTGCTCAACACACTATTGAATTAGAACGTAATGCCAAACTAGTGAGACAAAAACAAAGGCCTATTAATCCCAAGCTTGAACCACTTACGCATAGAGAAGTGCTCGAATTAATAGAAAGTGGTATCATCTACCCCATCAAACATACTAGTTGGGTTTCCAACCTTGTTCCTATCAGGAAGAAGAATGGGGAGCTGAGGTTATGTGTTGACTTCAGGGATCTTAACAGGGCCTCTCTAAAAGGCTGCCATCCATTACCCTCTATGGAACAAATCTTACAATGTGTCTCTGGGTCTGAGAGATTTTCATTATTGGATGGCTATTTAGGATACAATCAAATCTTAGTTAATGAAGAGGATCAATACAAGACTTCATTCACAACCAAGTCGGGAACCATGGCTTATCAAAAGATGCCCTTTGGTTTGTCAAATACAGGTGCTACATTTCAAAAGGCAATGGATATGGCCTTTAAAAGCCTCATGAACAAGTTTGTACTAGTTTACTTGGATGACATAACTATCTAATCTAAACATGTAGCAGACCATATCAAACATCTGAGGAAAATTTTTGAAAGGTGTAGAGAGTTTGGGATATCTCTTAATCCCAAGAAATGTGTATTTGCGGTACATGAAGGAAAATTGCTAGGATTAATAGTATCAAAGAAAGGAATTACAGTAGACCCTGAGAGGATTGTAGCCATCCTAGAGCTACCATTGCCACATCATAAGAAAAGTCTCCAATCTTTCATAGGATAGATTAATTTTGTTAGGCATTTCTTGCCTAGTATTACAGATTTATTGAGGCCTTTAACAACCATGTTAAAGAATAGTTCAACTTTCAACTGGACTAAAGAGGGGAAAGTCAATTTCCAAGCCATCAAAGAGGCCTTAACAAAAGCTCCTGCTCTATTAAACCCAAATTTCAGTAAGGATTTTATCCTTTATGCCTATGGAGGTCAAGATGCTATATCAGCTATGTTGACTCAAGAGAATTCAGATGGATTGGAGTAGCCTTTTTCTTTCTTTAGCAAAGGTTTAGAAGAATATGAACATAGATACTCTTTTGTATAAAAACATGTACTTGTTTTGGTGAAGAGCCTTAAAAAGTTTAGATATCTATTGACCCATAGCAAGGTACACTTGAAATTTACTCATCCAAGTGTCAAAGAATTTTTTCTTTCCAAGGACCTAAATGAGAAAAGAGCTAGTTGGATTACCAAGGTGATGGAATATGACATTGATATCCAAACCACCAAGCTAGTTAGAGGAAGGGGTCTTTGTGAGCATCTGGCAGGGGATGAAAGTTCAAAGAAATTAGAGCAAACAGATGCATCTCTGGTTGTACATTCTACAAAAGAACATGCCAAGGCAACAAGTTGGTTGCCTAATATGATTCATTATTTGAAGACAGGACAATGTCCTACAGGCCTAGATTCAGTAAAGAGAAGGTATTATATGTTACAATCTATTCCTTTTGTGCTAATAGATGAGGTTCTTTTCAGAAAGGATCACAATGGTGTCCTTTTAAGATGTATAGATTCAGAAAAGATAGCTGATGTCCTATTTGAATTTCATGATGGACCTTTGGGAGGTCACTTTTCTCCTAGGACTACTACTTTTAAAATCATGAGGGCTGGATACTATTGGCCATCTATCTTTAAGGATAGTCATGATTATGTGAGAAGATGCATCAAATGTGCTATGTTTGCAGGAAAAGAAAGGCTTGCAGCTATGCCCCTTCAGCCAGTCAGAAAAGAGAAACCTTTCATGAGATGAGGCATAGACTTCATTGGCATGATTAATCCTCCATCTAGTGCAGGACACAAGTGGATAATCACTACAATAGACTATTTCACTAGATGGATAGAGGTAGTTACCTTAAAAGAAGCAAATGAGAGTGTTGTATTAAGTTTTTATGATGATATAATTCACAGATTTTTCACTCCAAACTCCATAATATCAGATAATGCATTGGCATTTACAGGCCTTAAAGTCTCAGACTAGGCAATCAGAAATGGCATTTACCTAAACACAAGCTCAAATTATTATCCCCAGGGAAATGGTTTAGCAGAATCAACAAATAAGAACTTGATTAGGATAATCAAGAAGACCCTGTAGGACAACCAGAGAGATTGGCATACCAAGTTGAAGTCTACCTTATGGTTGGATAGGCTTACCCCAAAGAAGATCATTGGGAACTCTCCTTATGTGTTAGTGTATGGAAAAGAGGCTAAGCTATCCATTGCAGCTGAATTACCAGCTCTAGACTTGGCTACTCAATATGTCCTATTTGAAGAAGGAGATCCCTTACAGATCATGTATGCTCAACTCATAGAGTTAGAAGAACTTAGAGATAAATCCATGAAAGACATGGAATTTCACTAGATATAGACAAAGACAAGTTTTGATAAAAGAGCCAGGATAAAAAATTTCAAAGTTGGAGATGTAGTTCTCAAGTGGGATGAATTCAGATCCAGACGTGGTAGACATACAAAATTTGATTCATTTTGGGGTGGGCCATTTCTTATAACAGAATGCAAAGGATCTAATGCTTTTCAACTATCAACTCTTGAGGGAGATGCCTTGCCTATATCAGTGAATGGATTCCACTTGAAGCCCTACTTTGAGGTTAATCCCTCTTTGTAAATTCTTGTAGTTATGTTTCCTATTTTCTTCCCCTATTTTTCTAGGTTAGTTTTTCGATTTTCTAAGAAGTGCCTATGCACAGGTTTTGTCCCTCTGGTTCTAGTTCTATCCCTCTGTCAGAAGTTCTTGTGCTCAAGAATAGACCCCATGCCCAATGGATTGCTTCAAGGTCATTGGTTTCCATGTCTAGTAGGCTAACATCCAACAGAAATTGGCAAAATGTTACCTAATTTTCTTGCTCCATGAAAATTTGGCTAAGTTCTATCCCAAGGTCTGCATTTTTTCTCTGCTGAGCACCTCTAAAATTTTCATGCCTTTGTATCTTGTTTTTTGGACTCTACAATTTATTTTTAACTCCCTATTCTGTAGGTCTAAAAATTTGAAAATCTAGCTGTTGTGCCAAAAAACCCTAAAAAACCCTAAGCCAGGTTCTATTTTGCAATTACTTTATCGGCCACTTAAGTCCCTCAAATTCCCATGTGCACTTTAAGGCTCTTCCTTCAGTTGTGAGATCTCTTAATCCCGAGTGGAATATTCTTTTCATTTCCTGACTATGTGAAAACCCTTTGTTCGCAAGATCTCCCTGTCAGAAGGCATCTTTCTTTTTATTTCATGACTTGGCGATGGTCTTTCCAGTCGAGTAATTTCTCAATGTTACGTGTGGTTATTCTTTCTTTCATCAACTACATGACTACCTTGGTCGTGAGATCTCTTATTCCTAGTGGTTAGCTCCTCAGCAGTTAGCGACCCAGCGAGCGGTTAACTTTTCCTTCAGGCACGTAATCACTAGATGTTTTGGTGGTCTCGGCTATACAAGGTCCCAGTTCATAAGATCAAATGGTTGGCATATCTTCTCATGGATTTTTTCCAACACATGAGATCTTGTGCCGACCATTGATCTTCATCCTAGCTCAGCACTTCAATTGCTAAGTGGGTCCACTGCCACATTGTCTGACATGTAAGCTCCTGATTGGTCGAAGGATTGTGATGTGGAAGACTTGTCAAAGTGGGCCCAGAGAGTTGTATAAATTTTAATCTGACGGTTGGTGCATCTTCTCAAGGTGTTTTTTATGACACATGAGATTATGTGCTGACCATCAATTTTTCTTTATTGCTGAGGCTTTGTTAGGTGGGTCTGATGCCAGGTCAAGATGACATGCTGGTTTGTGATTGGCTACTGGGTGATGACAGGGACTTCAGTGGGTCCAAGTGTTTTAAGCAAGTTGGTAGTTTAAAGGATCTATGACTAGCACATGATCTGAAGGAATCTTTTGAGGCTATGAGATCATGAGCTCACTATTAGATACGAATCAATTTTTTGAGTGGGTCCATTGTTAGAAGCCTGCCAAGGTGTTTGCTGATAAAGAGAACAGAGTGAATGAAAGAATGACATGTGGAAATGGGCCCAGGGTTAACAAAGTATTTGGTGGCTCTGATAGGTTCCCTTTGGTCACTTGTTCATGTAATAAGGTAGTGATGCTCCAAATGCTTCATGACTTAGCAACTAAAGGCTTTTCTCTTATTCGCAAGATGTAGCCAGGGTCAGCTAAAAGATTTAGAAATTCAGCGACTGCAGTGTTCACATAGTTGCTTGACTGGACCAGGGTTGGGAGAAGTTTTTTGCAACCTAGAAAAGTGCTTTTAGTCATGCATTTTCTGAGTGACTAAAGGGAGTAAAGGTCAAGGTGGGGCCAAACTGATAGATATGCCGACATGTTCATTTCCCATTGGTTGTGATATGCTGACGTGGACTTTGAATTTTCAAAAGAGGTTTGTGACTATTTCAAGAGTGATCAGGGCCATTCATCTATAGGGGAATGTTGGATATCAACGGTCATGTTTTAAATTTACCTACTGGCCATTGTTATTCAAATTTAAATATTTCTGAGAAGGGTTTCACCATTGTTTCTCGCAGAAAGCCATTTCAAAATGGGGTAGCTAAAGAATTTATGTTTCTAGGATGATTGCAGTTGAGAGAATGATGAGGAGGTTTGGGCAGCTATCTTTAGTTGATTCTTGTTTCCAAAGAAGTACTTTTTGAGCATTCATGGCAAGCCTAAGTTGTAGAAAGGTAGATAAATCAAGGTTGCTTGTCTGTAGACAAATCTAGTATAGAGATGGGCACATAAATAGTAGTTTGATCGGTTGAGATATTGCAGAGATGCATTTATGATCAGACTTGATAGAGTTAGGGTTGGCTATTATTCTAATAAAAATCTATGTAATCATAGTTGGGTTTTTAAATCCTCCCTGCATGCAATAGGAGATGTATATATTAATTTTTGGAGCTTTTGAAGCTCAGAGTTCACATTTTGTAAAGAAAAAAATCTCTTTCTTAGAAAGCTATCTGTGGCATTTTCTCTCCCTTCTAGTTTTCTACATTATTTAATCTCCCATTGATAATTTAGATATTGTAGAGGTATTTTGTGACATCCTTTATGTCCCTATGCTTCCTTGTCTAAATTCTCTCTTATTGAATTGAAGTATATGTATGTTTTTAGTGATATCTTAGGGTTCTTGATCCCTCTTTCTCTCTGCAATTCATGTGTATTCCTATGGATGATCTGATTTGAGTGCTCTTGTGGGTATACTTCAACCCCCTAACAATCTATCTCATTCCTATACCCAATTGCAGAGGTGAATGTTTGTTTGTAGGTTATAGATTGTGTCTAAATGCTTAGGAATGCTATTGTTTATGAAATTCTCTCTTTCCTTGAATATCCTCTTTCTATTATGGACCCTTGTATGAAATATTGATGCAAGCCTATTCAAAGAGTTGTGATCTCCTAGACCTAAGTTCATGCATTGATCTCATCCTCTATACTGAGATTCAAACCATCATTTTGGTGTATCACCTAGTAGGTAGTTTTCTTTCTAGTCATTTCCCTTCCTTCTACCCTTTTTCCCTTCAACAATTTTACTTTCATGTCAAGAAGCAAATTAAGGTGATTATCCAAGAGGAACCAACCTAGAATCTAGAGGTCTCATCTCAATTAGCATAGGTCCCACACCTGGAGATGATTCCCATGTTTGACTAGGTTATCAAGACTGCAAGAGCTTGAAACAAGGGTGCAAACTTAGTGTATAACAACTAGCAAGTAGTAGAAATTAATCTAACAATGAAGCTATCCAATTCAATAGATATGCTAATGTATTTGGAATGTAATCAAATATATTGATATGAAAGCTTGAACATAACATCATCAAACCTCCATGATTATATTCTTGAAATCCACCTTGAGGAAACAATGATATGGATCTTGAAGATGAACAAATGATCTTGAAGGAAGATCACACCACCATGGTGGCTAGATCTAGGGTTTGAATGATAGATCTTGAATGCTTGAGCCAAATCCCTTCAATAGCTTGAATGGTTGAATCCTTGATCTTCAATGGAGAACTAGGATGGAGAAGAAGCCTTGAATTCTTGAATGGAATGCTTGCTTGATCACCTTGAGAGCTTGAGCACTTGAATTTTCTTGAGTGTGGATGGGATGAGAAAACTTGATGTGAAAATGAGAGAGGAAGGCCTCCTTTTATAGTGATCTAGGGCACACTCCTCTAGATGGGCCACCTTGGAGAATTAAATCCCAATTAGATCCTCACCTTTAGAAAATATACCTTGATTAAATACAATTAAAGGATTTACCGTTTTAGAGCCTGAAACAGCCGACCCGGAGGTGGAGAAATAATTATCCCGAAAGCCAAACTGCTAACAAATGAAAATTTGAAATCCTAGTGGGAAGAGGTCAAGGTTGAGGTTGACCCTAACCTAGTCATGGTTGAGGTTGACCCTAAGATAGTTAGGGTCAAGGTTGACTTTGACCTTAGACCCTAACTTTGTCAGGTTCTGCAGCAAAGGTCCCAGAGATGTCAAAAACTTGGAAATTGATATCTGAACAAGACTAGATGTTTGGAATAGAAAAAAAATCATCTATTTGATGTGATGAAGGAATAGGGGGTCTCATTTATGAATCCTACCTAGAAAATAGAGCCATGAAAGAGGGAAAATCAAGAAAGTCCTTAAGACCTCAACCCTAATTTCTCCTAGAATGAAGAAATCAAGTATGAAGAAGAAGTGGAAAGCAGGGAGAAAGCCAAATACATGAAAAGATCCAATCAAGGTGCCAAACATGACCCTAAACGACTTACTCACCACTTAATGGAAGGGCTAAACGCTCTTAACATGGAAGTGCTTCCATTTTAAGATGATACATTAAGCCCCCACTTTAGCAAGACTATGGATTCAATGCAATCTCTTGGTAAAGGAGAAGAGAGAAGAGATCCCAGTGGATTCAAAATGAGATAAAATAACACTTAGCTGAAGACACAAGCCCCCAAACCAAGGATTCTAACTCAACATACATACATGAGAGTATACAAAAGAAGAAGGGTTAGTACTAAACAACCCAAATCAATTAGCATAAGAAACCTTGCTAAGAAATATTTCTCATACCAATATCATATTTGGAAAGATATCATAAAAGCATAAATGATTACATAAGAAAGACAAGAGCAACACTATAGACAACATAGCTTCATGATCCAGTCCTACTAGCATGAAAATGAAAAGAGAGAAAAGAGAAAGTGATCACCTCGTCTAGTAAGATGCCTATCTTACCATGAATCACCCTGGAGGGAGAGCCCAATAGGTTCACCCATAAACTATGCTTGCAATTGTAATGTGTCTTCTGACGGCTTCTAGAATACCCATAGATCCACCTTCTTGTATCACTATGAATATGAAATGCATGTCTTCTCAAGATTTAGCAACTTATGTGCATTACCTTTGGAAGATTTAGCATATAGGTGCCTATGTTTTCAGGATTTAGCAACTTATGTGCGTTACCTTCCAAGATTTAGCATATTTGTAAATTTTTGAAAAATGCGTGTCTCCTCAAGATTCAGAAACTTATGTGCATTACCTTTAGAAGATTTAGCATATGAATGCATGTCTTTTCAGGATTTAGCAACTTATGCGCATTACCTTCCAAGATTTAGCATGTAAAAATAAAAAACTATAGTACAAGGGAGACCCTATATATGCCCCCCTCCTTAAGATGGCAAAAATATATTATTTTTTCATGTTAAGGAAAGAAAAAGAACAAGGATAAAGCCTTCTTTAGGATCAAGACAATATCCATAGACAACTCCCAGTCCAAGCCAAGAAGGTCACATCTCCTATGAGGCCATGGAAGAGATGAATGTAAAGAGATATCATGCAAGAAGTGAAAAGGAAGTAACCCTTAATGAGGGAATTCAGTTTCCAAGGTGAGATATGGATCAACCATGGAAACCCAATGTCAAACAACAAATAAGGTTTGTATAAAGGACATAGGTCCTCAAATGCAAACCATAATTTTCATGTATGATTGGATATCACATAGTAGATAAATACTACTTAACCAAGGAAAGAGGTGAATCCCTAGAAAAGAAGAGAATACCATATGAAATAACAATGCATAGATTTGAATAAGATAGAAAATCATACCAAGGCTCCAAGGCTAAAGTACTTCTACCAAACTCACAATCTGTATTTGTGACTCCATGTTGGAAAGGAACAAAAACTGATAATGCTAAGATCGAATCCTCGAGACCAAAACCCCAGCATGAACATGTATGGAATAACAATGCATAGATTTGAATAAGATAGAAAATCATACCAAGCCCCTAAGGCTAAAGTACTTCTACTGAACTCATAATCCATATTTGTTACTCTATGTGTGAATACTTGAAGATAGAAAAGAAGGATAAGGCATCATTTCCCCCCAAGTGTAGGAATGAAGATGGAAGAGGATACCTACTTCACAAAGCAAGGATATATCTTGTTTACAACAATGTATAGTATATCCTTAGCAAGAGATATTGGCCCCTACATCCAAGAGTATAGATAATCATGTAAAGGATATGTCACTTAAGGAAAAGGAGCCTCAAGGAAAAAGATCTTATCACCAAGGCCCCCACCAAAGAAGAATGTGTTTAGATAAGATATCATCTTTCACAAGGTGGGAACAAAGATTCAATCATCAAGCCCCCTGTGAAAAAGAGCAAGAGGAATCTTTGGAATGAAGGAAAACAATTTTAACACCAAGCAAGAATAAAAATTTATATTAAACATAATTTGCAACATAGAGAAGAAGTGATGACCTAGGACAACAACTTCTCATATAAGAAGGTTATCCATAATCAATACCTCTGTCACTATGATTAAATAATATTGTAACATAAGCAAATACTACGAAGCTAAGGAAAGAAGTTCCCTAGAAAAAGAGAAAGAAGGAAGAACCTTTCCCCCTAAGGGATGAAAGACAAGGGATATTTTTACAAAACATGTGTCCTAGAAAAGATTTCCTAAGAACAAAATATAATTCCTAGGAATGGATAAAAACATCATGCAAGATTATGGAAGAAGGAAACATAAAGAATACCAATTAAATCTTAATAAAAAGACCTAATGGATCCTTAAAGATTGGATAAAATTATACCTCTTGCTCCCCAGTCATGAGACAAGAGGATAGGAACATTTACACTATCTCTAATGGAGGGGAATCCCCTATATCAAAATTATGAAGAAGTTGTAAGACTGCACGAGAAAAAGGTATAATTCCTCGTGCAACCCTATCCCTAACATATAATTTGAAGTGGTTACAATCGGCAAGAAAATGAGTATTAAGATAGTGGAAAGGACATTTAAATTTGTACAAAGCATCAAAATGCATAGGCCTAAATATTTCCTTCTTAGAATTCATTAGCTCCGCATATACTGTCTTAGGAATTTCTTGACGAGTGTTAGGATTATCCATTAGAGGTGTAGAGAGATGAGTGTTAAGCAGAGGACGAAGATCCACACCACTTAACTTGACTTGAGATTTAGAAATTCCGAGGTGACTCATATCTAGTTTAGGAGGTATGTTAATGGGAAACTTAATACCATTCTCATTAACTCCTAACCCTAAACCATGATAGCCTTGTTTAGTCACCATATTATATCAAGTAGTGTACATATCATGCAAAGCTTCTACAGGAGGTGATTGTTTATCATGTTCATGAGTAAAGGTTGTATAAGGTGGGATAATAGGTTTGGAAGAATTTCATTTACCCTTTCCTTTAAGATCATCATGATTAGGAGGAGAAGGTAAATCAAAGAAATCTTGCACATCCACATCCTAAACTATAGCTTGAATCCCATCATAAGTACGGGAAGAGCGAGGATTAAAAGATGGAGAATTAGGTATCAAAATACGAAGATTAGGATGAAGAGTAGGATTAATAGGAGTAGGATCAAGATTAGGAAGATTAGGAGATGGTGTATCATCTACCAAATTCTTCACATAATCCAAAAGATGAATAAGGCTACCACATCAATCCTTAAGAAAATTTTTAAATGTAGGTAGACTAGTATTAGTCAACTTCACAAAAGCATAAGCAAGAGCAAAGTGAAGGGTCATTAATGTTACGAAATGAATAATACCCTCATAAACATCATATGCATTATAAATAGATGCTAGAAGAAGAGTAATAACAAACATGATTATGCACCAAAACATCTTAACAATCTTCATGATAAATAAAAATACAAGAAATATGTTTTTGGATTTATCAAATATATAGATTTTTTTTTGTATTTTTGAATTATAGATGCAAGAGCACACAAAATGTAAAGCTAACATCAAAAAGAAAGAGAGTAAGTATGTCGAGTTCACCAAAATGAATGATATTGAAATGGGTTCAATATCATTCAAATGTTTTAGGGGGGGGAAGTATGAGATCTATTCTCAAACCTAAATTCCCAACAAGGAGATTCAATTTGATCAACCAAAAAGGCTAATGCAGAATCAGATCAATTTGATGGAGAATATGAAAGAAAGAATAAATTTGATGTTTCCCTAGGTAGAATGTGTTATACTTGAAATTGAAATAATTGAAGTGCAAATACTAACCTTGAATTAGGGCAGATCTAGAAAATGCTAAATTCTGGCTTCTGTATGAACTTTCTAAAGATTCTGTCATCTGTTCTGGACTGGAAATGTCAAGGTGGACAAAATCTAGAAATATTTTCTCCAAATTCACATAGGTTGACTTTGACCTTTTAAAAGGTCAAAGACCACATTATTTATTTGAAGTCCGATTCTGATTATGTTCGCAAATCCTGAAAGGGGTGACACCATAATAGTGGGTTAAACTTTTTTAGACATGCCGATTTTTGATGAAATTATAGATTTTTAATAAAATATGATTATTTAAGCCTTGAGAGGTTCCATTTGAATGAATTAATTATAAATGGTTAGCTCTATTAGTCCATTTTCCAGTCATTGCAAAATCTTGTGAAATTGGCCTGTTCCTTGCAATGTTTTTGTTAAGTGTCCTACCCCATGCTCTTCAATGTTGTTGGCTTGCTTCAGTCCAAATCGCTTTTCTTGAATCTCAAAGCCCAGGGAATTTTTCAAATTCTAAGGTCTGCAGGAAACATTTTTTGAAAATTCTACCACAGTGTCAAAAACCCATAGTGTTTTTGAAAACCCTTGATGTTTTCAGCTTCCATGTTACCTTTCAGTCTGTCGTTAATCCTATGTGTTTTTGATCTTTTGCCGAAAACCCTCATTGTTTTCAACCTTTGCCTCCTAGGTTTGTGCACTTGTCTTTTGGTGCCAAAAACTTTTTGTATTTTCAACCTCGGTCTTAACTACGCAAGTTCAACTGGATGGTGGGTCTAGACATTTCCTAATTGGTTGTCGCATGGCCGCATGTCTAACTTTTCTGACATGCGATCATGCAACCGCTTGCCATCTAGTCATGTGGGTCCTAGTCCTGTTCAGCTGCCTGGTGGTCTACTCAGTCTTAAGTGTGCAAGTGCGATGATGTGGGCCAGTTTCTTCAAAGCGGCAAAGGGAGAAGATCAACGGTCATTGTGTGATCACATAAAATATTCTTTCCCCATGCAATCATGCACCTACCATTGATTTTGTTTGTTCCAAGCATTTCTTCAGTGAAGTGGGCCCGGTGTTAGAGGGGTGGCAGGGGGCATGTTCTTATTGGCTATTGCATGGCCGCATGTTAGACTTTTCTGACATGCGATCATGCGACCGCTTGCCATTTGTCTACATGGGTCTCAGTTCTTAGCAGTTGGTGGTTGCTATTTGGTTGGTCTGAGGTGATGATGTGGAAGCCTAGGGTTGGCTGTCACATGATTGCATAGCCTAGTTTTTGGCTATGCGATCATGCGACCACTTGCCACGTGTCCCTGGGGCTCGGTAGCAAGTGATGGGGCATCTTTCCGATGCTAAGTGGTAGTGTTCTATTGGCTGGCAGGTGGTGGTGTGGCAGTCTCATGGCCTTGTGGCATGATTGCAAGGGCCATTTCCACAGCTTGCGATCATGTGACAAACCCCTTGCTGTTGACTCCATGCAGTGGTGGTTGCGGTGGTGATTACGATGGCGATTAATGATCACGGGTTGTCGCATGTTGGCATAGCCCATTTCTAGGCTATGTGATCATGAGATAAGGTGCCACCTATGCTGGGGCCCATTTATGGTTGTTTGTTGGTCCCATTGGCAAGTGGTGTTGTGGCAATCTCCGATTGGTCTGAGCTGGCAGGATGTTAGGGTTTGAACATGGGCACAGGTTGGGGAATCTCAGCGGTGACATGATAGCCAGCTGGGTGCATGTTAGCGGCTTGTCGCATGTTCACGTGAGCCAGTTTTCTAGCTTGCGAACATGTGACAAACCCATTTGTGGTTGTGACAGTGTCAGCGGTTGTGAAGAAGGTAATGGCAAGTGGTGTGTCGCATGTTCGCATAGCCCATTTCCAAGCTATACAATCATGTGACAACTATTTGGCGTTGCCATTGTGGAGTTAGCCTGAGGTGTTTGAATGGTTAAAAACATGAAGCCCGCAGGTGCATTGTGACCATTTGCCTTCATTTTTGAATCTCTGTGGGTTTCCAGTGATCAGAAAGGACCAAAATTGATGACAGAAAGGGCCAGAGTTGGTAAAATTAATTTTCTCCACCACTCCAGTATGGTCCAGGGTGCTTGATGATTGATTACAAAAGGATTTGTACCATGAGGAATGATTACAATCTTGGCTCGAGAAGTGTTTGTAGCTTGCATGCTATGGCTTGACTCTTGTCATGTCTGTGTTAATTTCTCATGGGGGTTAGGTGATTTTGAATTTTTGAGTTGGAAATGTTTGTTGTGCTTGCATTGTAACCCTGGTATAAAGGGATTTCTGTGATCATTTTTTAGGGCATTGGGAGTTAGATTTTCAAGTTTTTCTAGTTGTGAGTCTTCTACCAGTCTGAATTGTAATGATCTGTTTAGGTGTATTTTGACAAGAGAAATAAAATCATAGGTCTAAGCCATAGTTTGCAAGTAGGTTTCCTTTGGATGGATTGTATACATGTGAGGATTCTTCATACTTAATGCAGGCACTTGATCCTTATCTCTCCCTTGTGTCAACGTAGATGGATTTTGAAATTTCTAGTTCATTGCATAACAATTTGTGTATATGTCTTCATTCTTGAGCTCTAATCTAGGATTAGATTAAATAATGCTCTAGATAGGACATAGATTCATCTCTTGTCTATGTAGGGATATTTTGTAAGCAATAGAGGAGATTGTAAATGTGTTTATGGCTTTGAATCTCAGATACATTTTGGTGTGTGTGTGTAGTCTGTTTAAGAAACCTTGCCCAATGGATGAGGCACTGGCCTAGGTAAGTACTTTGTTGACATGTCCTGATTGGTTGTTATGACTCAAATGCATAAAATTAAGAACCATTCCTTAAGTTTGCAGTATTTGGTTGTATGTGGTTCTACCCCATAGCAATGGAGAGTCAATGAGTGTTTGGTTAACATTCAGTACTTTCTTGCTATCCATTTATCTGTTATTCAAACCTAGCCTTTGGTGTGTGAAGTATAGTTTATACTGGGTTAGGTGCACCCACCTTGATTTTGTAGAGCCAGAAGCAAAAGAGGGCAGTCTTGTCCCTAGAGTTGGTCTAGTTATCCTAAGAGCTCATTACATTTTGGAGCTAACCATCCCTAAAATCTATTTGAGGGTATAGTGGCAGCTTATTAGAGCATAACCATCATTTTGGACACCAACAAGATGGTCACTCTGCTGGGGAAGTGTTATACATGTTCATATTAACCAGTAGGTCATCATTGGAAGAAATAGGGTTGTTCTTGTCCCTTGTCTCTCTAACTCATTTGAGTATTTCTGGAGTGAAGAAACTATATTGTGATATTCCCAATACACTTGGGTGGCAACTCAAACATCTCTGAAAGCAGTGCTAGTCAGTATTTATTTTGTAGGATGAGTTAAATAGAGGTACCTGGTCTCAGAGAAAGAAGTAGCTTGAAGATATAATGGAAGAAGGCATTCGAGGGACTTCTAGGCCTAGTCAAACAAGGGGAGAAAAGAAGAGAAGAGGTGTTTCTCATACTTGGAGAAACAAGAAAGATACCAGACAAGAAATCCAAGCTAGGCCTAGTTAGGAAGAAAATAATTTAGAGTATGAAGAGGTCGTTGACTTGGGATTGAACCAGTATGAGGAAGAGTTTCAAGTGGGAAATGATGAGTCAGAGACCACACTCCCTAAATTAGAGGAGATCTTTGAGGAGGTCTATGAACTAGAAAGAAGAGTTCAAGAATAGCTTGCCATTAGGCAGTAAAGAGAAAAGGACAAAGAAGATAAAGTAAGACAAGCCATGATAAGGGCTGATCAGCTAAAGAGGCAGTTACTGGATTTGGAAGTAATTATTTTTGTCCCAGAGCCTGAAAGAGTAAGCGAATAGCCTATCGTTCAAAAAATATGTGAAGAAACTAGACCAAGAGATAAAGGCAAATAGAAGGCTGTTGGGATTCAAATCAGTGAACAAGTTATTGTGGATGGGACATCAGATCCAAGATTGAGATTAGGTTCAGATTTGGAGATAGCTAGAAGGAAGAAGGAAATACTGGATAAAGAATTGGAGAAAGTAGAGTTGGAGGCTTCTACTGTAGAAATTAGAAAGAAGATAGACTTTCTCAGGCATGCTTAGGACCTTCAAATATTGCTTCTTCCTTTTTAGGACAAGGTGGAACTCATGGTAACAATGCAGCTCAAGCAAATGGTGTACCGAGTGCCGCTAGAGTTCTTGATGGTTCAAACACAAGGATGTCTACATCTCAAGGAATGGATCCACTGCATGGAGCTCCTATTCATGAAAGGTACAAACAACTTGTCTTCTTTGGTATTCTTGGTTATCCTAATGTAATCCCTGATGAAATTAGAAAGAAGCTTCCTAAATTTACTGGAAATAATGTCATCACATGTGAAGAACATCTAAAAAATTTCATAGATGTAATATATGATTATAATGTAGAGCTTGATGATGTTATAATGAAGCTATTTGTACAATCCCTGATTGAGGATGCTAGGGATTGGTTTAGAGGATTACCCCATGCTAGTATAGGGTCATTGAATGAATTTAAAAATTGTTTCAAGGAACACTATGGTGATAAGACTAATGAGGGTTTTATGTTAAATGAATTCAATAACATAAAGAAGAATCAGAATGAAGAGATCCTTGAATTTAATATAAGATTCCAAAAGGCTATGCATAGGCTCTTGCAGGTTATCAGACTAGATGACAGGGTATGTCTTGTGACATACTTGAATGCCTTTGATGCAAAAATAGGATACTTCTTGAGGGACAAGAACCCTAGAAATCTTGGGGAAGCTTACAAATTGGCCATCAACATAGAGAGCAATAGAAGAATTATAGGAAAGATAGGAAGAAGAGATGATTGGAGGCCTCAAATGCAGAGTAAGAAAGAAATGGGAAGGTCTGCTGACTCTAAACCCAAAGAGGATAACAATCTAAAACACATTTTAAAGGCTTTGAAAGGTTTAAAGCCTGGAGAAAAGGGAAACAATAGAGCTGTGACTATGGAGAGGTCAGCTCCAAAAAAATTTAGCAGACAGCCAAGAATGTAAAATTATCCTTACAACATTTAGTGGAAAGATGGCAGACCCATTCTCCCAACCAAGCAAGAAAGACCTGATGGAAGGATCCCTGATCCTTTGCAAAGAAATTCAGTGAATTTAGCTAATGAGGTTCCATGGTGTGTTGTTTGTCAATCTCCTCATAGTCCAGAGCATTGTGTCATTGCTTTGAATTTACCTGATAATCAAGAAAGTGAGGAGCAGTATGATAAGGAAGGATGTGGTATGACTTCTTCACATGCGCGGGATGAAGATGACTATATTGATGATGAAGAAGAGTTTGATGATGTTGGATGTAGTACAGTGAGGGGTGAGGAGCAAGTTTCTTTAGGAAGACCCTCAGATGAAGAAATTGCTCAAATCACTACAGACATGGTCACTCAAGCTAGAAGCAGTTATAACTTGAGGAATGGGACAATTGGAAATGCAACTGGTAAGCTAGGCAGTATGTTCATCAAGAGGATAGAAAATGGTACACAATAGCATGGAGAAAAGGGCAAGGGTGCTGATGATACTAACAAAGTGAAGGTAAAAAAGGAAAATTATGCCTGCTGTAGCACCTGGGAATAAAGTAAAAACATCAGATGTTGTGGTCCCTATTTCTCAAAATGGAGAAGAATCTTCTCTCAAGAACAAATCTGATCTGACAAAGGATAAGGTTGTCACTATTTTTGAGGAAGACATGAATAACCAAAAGTATGTTCCAATTGATATGTCCAAATTGCTTTCACAGATCACTATCAAGGGTCCACTGTTGGAAATGATGAGAATAGAAGAACATAAGGTCAAGGCCTTGAATTGGGTGAATGGTATTTCTTCTGCAGAAATCCAAGAGGTGAATAGAAATGACAAACATGTGGATTCCTTGGAAAACACACCTGACAGTAAGAGTGAAGAAATTGTTTCTAAGATCCCTCAAATCTTCTTGGATACAAATATTGTAAATAATGCAGTAGGGATAGTGGATCCTTTCTTTTTGTCCCTTGTGATTGATGGTAAAATATTGAAGAATTGCATGATCAATTCTAGAGTATCAAACACTATCATGCCTATAGAGATCATGAAATCATTAGGACTAAAGGTTGATACACCTCATGGAAGATGCCAAGCTATGGAATCAAGAGAAGTGCTAGTTATTGGTACCATCAAGGCTTTGCCTTATAAATTAGTTGCATTTCCTAACAAACAGTTGACTATGAGTGTTCTTGTAGTTGACATTCCTCCTCAATATGGAAAGTTGTTATCTAGAAAGTGGAGTGCCTCCATGGGAGGAATTATTCAATGTGACTTGTCCTTTTCCACTTTTGACATTGAAGGAGAGAGTGTGAAGGTGTCAAGGGAAGCCAGGACCCCACATATGATTGAGGAAAATGAAAAGGATAGCATGAATTGTTTTGTTGACACTGACATTGGCTCATTCCAAGTCCAGAGGAATGAGATGCAGGAGAAGGTCAGGCCTATCCTTTTGGCTGATGATGAGATTAACATGGTAGAGGGTAATGTCTTATGGACATTATATTTTGATGGAGAAAATTCTAAGGAAGGTGCTGGAGTGAGAGTGTTATTAATATCCCTAGGTGGTAAGACTTTTAAGTTTTCTTTCACTCTCCTATTTTCTTGCACAAACAATGTTGTTGAATATGAGGCCCTATTGATTGGTTTGAAACAAGCATCAAAACATGGGATCAAACATCTTAGGGTGATTGGTGATTTTGAGTTAATAGTATCTCAGATTAGATCAAAGTATGCATCAAAAAATCAAAGGCTAAAACAATATAGGAATGCTGTATGGGATGAAATTGAATGTTTCAGTGCTTTTGGAATTGATTGGGTGGATAGAAGCCACAACAGGATGGCAGACTTACTAGCAAACATAGCCTTAAGGCCAGAGGATGTTACCTTTGCAGGGATATCTAGAATTGAGTGTAAGTCCAGGCCTTCTATCCTAGATAATGTTGAGAATTGGCAAGTATTTTTTGATGATCAGGATATATTGAGGTTCTTGCAATGTGAGTCTCACTTTGATGGTCAGGAAATGGATTTCAGCACCTATGTAGACAACAAAGATGGAAAAGAGAGTTTCCTTGGGAAGGAAGTACTACAATTGAAGTCAAATAGGATCCCAAGGGGATTGGTTGCTCTTGAGAGAGCATTTGATAATAAAGAGAGGGCTTGTGTAGCTAGATTTGCTAACAGGGTAAGTGATTTGGAGGAGGTGAATTTAGGGACAAGCCAAGAACCAAAGAACATTTACATAGGTAAATGTTTATCTCAAAGAACTAGAAGAAATCTGATTAAGCTTCTCAAAAAATTTAGACATGTCTTTGCATGGTCTTATGAAGATTTGAAGGCATATAGAGAAGATCTCTTTCAACATGAGATACCATTAAAGGAAGGAACTCAACCTTTTAGGTAGAAATTAAGGCTTGTGAACCCTACTTTGGCACCAAAAATGCAAGATGAACTTAAAAATATGATGGATGCTGGCATTATCAAGCCTGTCAAATATTCTACTTGGGTGTCAAATTTGGTTCCAGTTAGGAAAAAGAATGGTGACATTAGGTTGTGTGTTGATTTTAGAAATCTGAATGTCAATTCTTTGAAAGACAACTATGGTCTCCCTAATATGGAAAACATGCTGCAAAGAGTCACTGGATTGGAGTTGATGTCAATGATGGATGGTTTCTCTAGGTATAATTAGGTCATGGTCAAGGAGTTAGAACAATTCAAGATTGCATTCACTACTCCTTGGGGAACATATGTTTATGTCAGAATGCCATTTGGTCTGACAAATGTAGGAGCTACTTTCCAGAGAGCTATGGATGTGGCCTTATCAGATTTCATAAATAAGTTTTTAGTGGTATATCAGGATGATCTCATGATATATTCAGAGAAGGAGGATCAACACTGTGAGCATCTTGAAAAGATTTTTATTAGAGCTCTGGAATACGAAATTTCTTTGAATCCAAAGAAATGTTTTTTTGGTGTGGTGGAAGGCAAGCTCTTAGGACATGTTGTGTCCAAGGATGGAGTGAGAATTGATCCTGAAAGGGTTATGGCAATAGAAAAGCTTTCACCACCAAGGAATGTTAAAGGAGTACAGTCTTTCTTTGGGCAAGTAAATTTTCTAAGAAGGTTTGTTACTAACTTTGCAGAAATTTGTATTCCTATCTCTAGAATGTTGAAGAAAAATGCAAAAGTAGAATGGAATGAAGAAGCAAATGAGTCTTTCAAGAATATCAAACAAGCCATCAAGGATGCCCCTATTTTAAGGACTCCTGATTATGGTAAACCCATGCAAATCTTCTCCTTTGCTTCTTATCATACAATTGCATCTGTCTTATTACAAAAGAATTTAGAAGGGTATGAACAACCCATATCCTTTTTCAGAAAATCCTTACATTTAGTAGAACTAAAGTATGATATAGTTGAGAAGCAGGCTTATGCCCTAGTCAAAGCAGTCAAGGCTTTTAGGTGTTATCTTGTGGGAGCTAGGGTGGTTGCTTATGTTCCTAATGCTGCTGTCAAGGATATTCTAGTGCAACAAGAGGTCTTAGGTAAGAGATGTAGATGGATCAACAGGATCCAAAATTTCAATATAGATATTCAGATTACAAAATTGGTAAGAGGCCTTGGTCTTGCAAAGTTGATGGCACAGAGTAATTTGGTTACAAACCATGTGAACATGTTAGAGGAGGAAGAAAGGCCATATGTTTGTGATTTGGACTATTGTGATTGGTACAGGGATGTCATCAATTACTTGCAAAAATTATTTCTTCCCCTTGACATGAGTGAAAATAAGAAAAGGACTATCAGGCTACAATCTGTGAGATATGCCATTATACATGGTGAGTTATGGTGGAAAAGCAATAAAGGTGTATTGCTAAAATGTGTAGACCAGGAAAGGTCTAAGACTCTACTAGAGGAAATGCATCAAGGTGTATGTGGAGGACACTACATGGAAAAGACCATAGCCCACAAGATCGTTAGATCTGGATTTTGGTGGCCTATAGTTTTTAAAGACACACATCAGTTTGTAAGGAAGTGTGATGCATGCCAGAGGTTTGCAGGTAAGCTGAAATTTGGTGGAAATTTACCACTCAAACTAGTCTTAATTTAGGCCCCTTTCCAGTAGTGGGTTTTGATTTCATAGGTGCAATTCCAAACAAGTCTAGTGGTGGGAATTTCTACATATTAGTGGCAACAGACTATTTCACTAAATGGGTTGAAGCTATTCCCACTAGGAGGGCCACTAGTAAAGTTGTTATTGATTTCATGATGTAGAATATTCTCACGAGGTTTGGATGTCCAAAAATAATTGTGGTAGACAATGCGATGTGTTTTAGATCTTAGGAGTTTGATGATTTTTGTAAGAATTATGGGATACACATTTCATTCTCTTCCCAATATCACCCACAGGGAAATGGCCAGGCTGAATCCACTAATAAAAGCTTGATAAAGATCCTCAAAAGAGTATTGGACAAGAATAAAAAATCATGGGACTCAAAACTTTGGTGGGCATTGTGGGCTGATAGAGTGACCATCAAGAAGGCCATAGGTTGTGCCCCATTTGATCTAGCCTATAGGATTGGAGCTAGGTTACCTCAGAATAATCTATTACAAATGTATAAATTCATCCAGGCATATGATGAAGACTTAGATGATGAAATGAGACTAAGGATGGATGAGTTAATCTAGTTGGAGGAGGTAAGAAGAGATGCACATGAAAGAAATGAAACACTTTAGACACAGTGTAAGAGCTTATTTGATAAAAGAGCCACTCAAAGGAGTTTTGGGGCTGGTGATCTTGTTCTAATGTGGAATGCCAGATTAGAGGGTAAGAGATGACATGGTAAGTTTGATCCTATTTGGTTGGGTCCTTATCTCATTGAAAGTAAATGGGGAGTTGATTCATATATTCTGAAAGATCTAACTGGTGGCATTTTGGAATTGCCTGTTCATGGACAATTCCTAAAGTTTTACTTCTCTTGAAGAATCTTTTTCCATGAGTAGTAGTTAAGATTCTTCCCTAGGTCTCTTAGGGTTGTTTTTGGTCTAAAATTTTGTGGTCTACTCTTCCAGTAGATTCTATTTTCTCATTGTATTTGCAGGAGATACATGTCCCCAACTAGAGCCATTGTTAGTCTATTTTCCAGTCATTGCAAAATCTTGTGAAAATGGCCTATTCCCTGCAATATTTTTGTTAAGTGTCCTGCCCCATGCTCTTCAATGTTGTCACCTTGCTTCAGTCCAAATCGCTTTTGCTAAATCTCAAAGCCCAGGGAATTTTTCAAATTCTAAGGTCTGCGGGAAACATTTTTTTAAAATTTTGCCACAGTGTCGAAAACCCACAGTGTTTTCGAAAACCCGTCATGTTTTCAGCTTCCCTGCTACCTTTTGGTATGTCATTAATCCTGTGTGTTTTCGATCTTTTGCTGAAAACCCTCATTGTTTTCGACCTTTGCCTCCCAGCTTTGTGCACTTGTCTTTTGGTGCCAAAAACTTTGTGTGTTTTCAACCTCAGTCTTAACTGCGCAAGTCCAACTGGATGGTGGGTCCAGAGTTTTCCTGATTGGTTGTCGCATGGCCGCATGTCAGACTTTTCTAACATGTGATCATGTGACCACTTGCCACCTAACCATGTGGGTCCTAGTCCTGTTCAGCTAGCCTGGTGGTCTACTCAGTCTTAAGTGTGCAAGTGCGATGATGTAGGGCCAGTTTCATCAAAGCGGTAGAGGGAGGAGATCAACGGTCGACATGTGATCGCATGGAATATTCTTTCCCCATGGGATCATGTGCCTGTCATTGATTTTGTTTGTTCCAAGTGTTTCTTCGGTGAAGTGGGCCTGGTGTCAGAGGGGTGGCAGGGGGCATGTTCTTATTGGCTGTCGCATGGTCGTGTGTTAGACTTTTCTAACATGTGATCATGCAACTGCTTGCCATCTGTCCACATGGGTCCTGATTCTTAGCAATTGGTGGTTGCTATTTGGTTGGTCTGAGGTGATGATGTGGTAGCCTAGGGTTGGTTGTCACATGATTGCATAGCCTATTATTTGGCTATGTGATCATGCGACCACTTGCTACGTGTCCCTAGGGCATGGTAGCAGGTGATGGGGCATCTTCTGGATGCTAAGTGGTAGTGTTCTATTGGCCAGTGGGTGGTGGTGTGGCAGTCTCATGGCCTTGTCTCATGATCGCAAGGGCCATTTCCATGGCTTGTGATCATGTGACAAACCGCTTGCTGTTGACTCCATGCAATGGCAGTTGCAATGGCGGTTATGGTGGCGGTTAATGATCATGGGTTGTTGCATATTTGCGTAGCCCATTTCTAGGCTATGTGATCATGCGATAGGGTGGCACATGTGCTGGGGCCTATTTGTTGTTTTTTTTTGGTCCCGTTAGTAGGTGGTGTTGTTGCAATCTCTGATTGGTCCAAGCTGACAGGATGTTAGGGTTTGAACACGGGCCCATGTTGGGGTATCTCAGCGGTGACATGACAGCCGGCTGGCTGCATGTTAGCAGCTTGTCACATGTTTGCGTAAGCCAATTTTTTGGCTTGCGAACATGTGACAAACCCATTTGTGGTAGTGACAGTGTCGGCAATTGTGAAGAAGGTAATGGAAAGTGGCATCTCGCATGTTTGCATAGCCCATTTTTGGGCTATGTGATCATGCGACAACTGTTTGGTGTCACCATTGTAGAGTTAGCCTAAGGTGTTTGAATGGTTAAAAACTATTGGCATTAAGTAGAATTGCCACTAGTGACAACACTTATTTGCATTCTGGATGCAAATCGAGCAGACAGTGCAAACCGAGCAGACAATGCAAACCGAGCAGACAGTGCAAACCGAGCAGACAGTGCAAACTGAGCAGACAGTGCAAACTGAGCAAACAGTGTAAACCGAGCAAACAGTGCAAATCGAGCAGACAGTGCAAACCGAGCAGACAGTGCAAACCGAGCAGACAGTGGAAACCGAGCAAACCGAACAGGACAGTGTAAACCGAGTAACATCATGTCTACCGAGTCACCAGTACTTACCGAGTTCAAAACCTACCGAGTGATCAGTATGAACCATGCCTTCACTTCTACCGAGTGCATGACAATGCCGAGTAATGCAGTGGACGCCGAGTATCAGAAAGTCACCGAGTCAGTTTGAAGGAACCGTGTAACCATACTTGGGCCGACTTAGTAGCACTTATGTTTATTTTTCTAGCCGACTATGTAATTGTAATTGTAGTTAATTGTTTAAGACTTGTATATAAACAATGTTGTAAAAATAAAAGATGTAATGAAATATATGAATGAAAAACATATATGAAAAAGAAAGAAAGGCAGAAATAAGTGAATTATAGAAGGCTTCAGAAGTATAAGGTACAGTAAAGACAAATTCATCACAGAAGGTGATCAGTACATCAGCGAATCTCAAATCAGCAATCCAGTTGCAAAGCAGAGATCTACTGTTTCATTCTAACAGGTGAATCAGTACTAAATCCTTTAACCGGGTAGACCTAATAGTCTTTGTAAAATCTCTTTACCGAGTGCATACTTCATTGTATGTTTGTAAATCCTTTAACAAGGTGGATTTAGCAATCCTTATTGCTCCTAACAGGGCAGATCATCAGAAGTGATCAAATTGTAAGCCTTAACCGGCCAACTTTATTCTGCAGTATTAAAGCTTTGTGGGTTTCATCCCCACCCCAGTTTTACTTTCTTTTGGAAGGTTTCTGGGTAACCAAATCTATGTGTCATTATTGTGAATGTTTGTAAGTTTCATGCTTTCTATATGCAAAGGTTAAAAAGTAAATTTCATGTTAAAATTGTAAGAAAATTTGGAGTTACTGATTCACCCCTCCCCTCTCAGTAACTTGGTTAATTCCTGAATATTTCCAACAATTGGTATCAGAGCAGCATTGGTTCTCAAGACAAAGCTTAACTAGCTTGAGCAAAGATCCAGGACAATGGAGGTATTCAAACTGAACAAGGTGATTGAAAATGAAAAGCTAGATTTGGAAATGGCCATAGCTAAACTCAAAGAAGCAAAAGAACATCTTTCCCAATCCCTAAGAAGAAGGAAGGAACTTGCAAATCAGATGAATGATCAGAATTACATTGAAGAAAAGATTGAAGATCTTCTTCCCTCAAATAACTCAGATGAAGCAAACAATGTTGTCAAAGAACTCCTAGAAAAGAATGGGTCTCTGCAGGAAGAAGTGAGAAAATTGAAAAGAGAACAAGAGCTACACTCTACAAGATTTTGTGAGATCTTGGAACAGAGAAACAAGTTGAAAGATGAATTAGATGGAAGAAACATTGAAGTCCAAAACAAAACCCTTCAGCTAGAAAACCTAATTGATCAGATCTCTCATACAAATGAAGAAATTCTAAATCTAAGATCAAAAATAGAAAACACAAGAGAAGAACTAAGATCTGAAAAGGAAATCAATCTAAGATTGGTGGATAACCTAAACGCTGAAAAACAAATCAATGAAGGAATGCTGAAAAGTCAAGAAGACTTGAATCAGCTATATGAACGAAATCTTCATAGGCAAAAAGGAAAAGCAGGACTTGGATACAAAGAAGAAGGCGAATCCTCTAAGCAAGGTACTCAAAGAAATCAAAAACCTACTTGTAATCATTGTGGTAAAATAGGACATACTTCAAATAAATGTTGGAACAATGAAAAAGCAGAATTCAATGGAAAATGTTATAGCTGCAATCAACCTGGTCACAAAGCAAATGAATGCAGGGAAAAACCTAGATTCAGAGGTAATTGTCAAAAGTGCAACAAACAAGGTCACAAGGCATCCGAGTGCAGATCCAAAACATTTAATCCAGTAGAACAAATTGTGAAAGCAATGTTTGGATGGGACTACAACACCTAGTGTAGATGTCATTACTATGGAGAATATGGACACATTGGCATGAATTGCATAAAACATCATCTAAGGAAAAGAGATACTACCGTAAGATGTTTCAAATGCACTAAACTCGGTCACATAGCCAGAAACTACATGAATGCTAATGGAATTGAAGAAGGAAAGAAGAATGAAGCAACTAAGGTTAGGAAATAGGTGAGACAAAAATGGATTCCTAAAGCTACCGAGAAATCCACTCCAAGTAATGGAATGGATGGCTCTACCAACTCAAACTAAATTTCCAAGGAAGCACTGGAACTGTATTCTCATAGATCAATCTCAAGTAGTTCCAGAACTGAAATTAAAAGAAAGATCTAAATCAGCATGCAAGATGCAGTGAGATCACAGGGAGGTTGGTATCAGTCTTCACCGAGCAAGGTCGGTACCTGTCTTCACCGAGCAAGGTCGGTACCTGTCTTTACCGAGCGAGGTCGGAGCATTATGAATTCTCGAGTTCACCGAGTTGCGAAGTCTTTTCCGAGCAATTAATTCTTAGTGGGTGACAGTCTATCAGAACTCATACCCTAATTTGAAATGAGCATTAATGATAGAGTTGTAAACAAAAAGCAAGTAATCGAACTCATTCTTCACCGCGAATCTTTAGCACTTTGAGAGCAGAAAATTTCAAGAGCAACCCGGTGATTTAATACTTTTGCGAAAGGAGTTTTCTGTGAGCTACCATGGCATCATCCAACACTTCAGCGAAGAAAGGATCTGATATGTTAGTCCAAGGGGAGTGGAAAGCACCAGATTTTAAGATCGTGCCCGCAATTGCAGCAGCCCTAGATCCGAACGGAGCTCAATCTCAGATTCCTCCTAAGGTACTGCTTATTAACGATATCCGCAATCATTTTAACTGTTCAATTCATGAAATGGGAAACCTAGAACTAGACATTGTGTGTGAGGAACTATGTGTGGATGGTATTCTAAAACCTGAGCACAAACATCTGGAAGATAAAGGTTTAGTCCACATTGCACATCTTCCTCAAAACTTTCGAGATAAATGGGTTAGATATATTCTCAGCTGTGTACATGATGGCAAGATTTGGCTTGAGAAACCTATTGAGATCACAAAGAAAATGATTCAACAAGTCACCGGTCTTCCCATGTTGAACAAAGCTAAAACTACCAAAACCCTAGGTCGGACGGAACTAGAGAAGAAAACCCTAGCCGAGTGGGACGGTAGAGGCATGAAAGTTAGCAGCATTACCGACACTGAACTGAAGTTTGGTACACACATCATTGCCCATAAGATTTACAGTTCTAGTCGACAGAACAGTGTCTCCTGTGAAGCTATTGACCTAGCATACAAAGTGGTCAAGAATAACTTGACATTTGACCTAGCAGACTTATTGTTGAAACAGTTTAACAAAAACATGGAAAGCATTAAAACTTCCAAAAACAATCCATGTAAGTTTGGATCCTTGTTGGTCTGTTTATTCTTCTATGTTTAGAAATTCTTCCCTTCTAAAGGAAAAGTTGTATGGAGAAAAGATGTGCCAGTCCTCTATGAAATAAATGAATACATTTCAGAAATGGGTGAAAAATTTGAAAGCATCATGGATAATTATTTTGAGTCTTTCAAAGAGAAAATGAATGACAGATTCTGGATTCCATAGAAGTTGGTGGAAGATTACAAAGATGACATCTATTTTATGGTAGATTGTGATAATGTGTATATTCAAGCAGTTAAACCAAGAACTGTATATGTAAAACCTCTTCCTTATGAGGTAAATATTGATGAAACCAAGAATATCATTGAAGCTCTTCTAAATCAGCCTGTCAATCCCAAAGCTCCATATTTTGGAACATATGATGAAGCTAAGGTGAGAATTGAACTAAGCATAAAGCTTCCACAGGCGGTAAACAAAGGAAAGAAGAGGATAGCCAAAATGAAAATGATAACCGAGGACAAAGAAGAAATAGATGAAAAAGAAGAGGAAAAGGATGAGAAAACAGAGGAACCAAAACTTGCAAAGAAGAAAGGAAAAGTTTTCATCACTAAGGCACCTGTGCCTCCCACTGCTGTGTTTACAAGGAGAAATACAAGAGGCAAGGCAGACAAGGCAGAAAAGGCAGATAAAGACATAGTATTCAAAAGGCCTCCTCTAAGCCTTCAAGAAAAGCTCAAACTCTTTAGAGATGGATCAAGATCTAGAGTAAGTAACATAAAATCCTTGAGATATGAAACCAGATCGGAAGCAGAACAGAAGGAAATAGAAGATGCTGTTGTTGAGAAGATGGGACAGTGGAAATACTCTCCTGAAGAAATTGCCCCACAGGTTCCAAAAGTTCTATTGAATCCAATAAAAATGAGATGGAGCAATGCAAGGCAAACTGTGATAGACATATTTGATCAAAATCTGAGACAGTTGATGCCGAGCTTGAATAATGATGAAGTAAAGAAGGCATTAAAAGAAAATGAAAATAAGATGACATTGAAGTTCAATACTTGTTTGATTTTGATCAACAATATTGAATCGGTTGTGAAGGCTGCACATGCCACATGGAAGAACATATACCACCTTCACCAACCGAGCATTGAAACTGTAATAATAAAAGATATTGAAGATGACAGTGATGAACGAGAAGAAGACACTGAGGTAGATGATACTGTAAGGATAGCAGCAGAAGTCATTGCATCCCTTCCTACCTCTCCAGTGAAAGTCTCTACATCCAGCCCAGAGACACCTTCAAGCATGGTTGTGACAACTTCCACATTTGCCCAATCATCCCTAGCAACATCAGAAGCAGCTACCATTTCTTCTACCGAGCTGCAGTCTCTTGCACCATCAAGTTTTCCACCAGTAAGTTTTCTAGCTTTTGAATCTTCAAGTGTAAATATTTTAAGTTCTCCAGTAGAAAGTATACCAGTATCAATAGCCAGCCCTACTTTATCTACTGTCACTACTACCAAAGCATTAAGTACAAATAAGCCTAAGGCTCTACCGAGTATAAAATTTTTGGGTAAAAAGATAGTTGAGGATATAGACCTAGATGAAGAGATAGAGATTCCTACATTAGATTTTGCAAATCTCTCAGTGGACCAAATGCAGAATATAGGTGAGATCCTCCAGAGGAAAGCAAAACAAAAGAAGCTTAAAGAGGAGAGAGACAAGGAGTATCAAATCATCAAGTATGCTAAGGACATTTTGTCTGATGCATTAGGCATTAAAGTAGACTCCTCCCAGCATGTTTTGTTACAATTAGCAGAAGCAGTTGAGAAATACAATGAGGACTCATCCGGGATAGAAAAGTTAGTTGAAAGAGCCAAGAAGAGATTCAACAATAAAGTGCTTGAGCACATTGCTCAGCACATAGCTATTAACCAAGTAGAATTGTCTTCAGTTTTGTCTAACATAGAATCTATCTATTCGAATGCTACCTCTCTTTTGGCCAGACTGTGCAATATTGCCGAGTTCACAAAGGATGTTAAAGATAAAATGAATAAAATGGATGAGGATATGAAGATTAGCATACACAAGCTGCAACTTGAACCAAGTTCAAGCTCTGCTCATCACATGAAAATTTCACACCTATCTAATATGCAGTCTGATCTACTGAAAGAAGACTCAAGGATCCGGTCCACACTGCTAGACATCCAACACATGATCCTTCCCATCATGAATACAATGTATAAGCACATTGAACATTCCAAAACATTGATTCATGACAATCAGTTCTCTATAGCAGATCACATGATTGAACTCTCTGCTGAAGTCCAAATTGCTATACAAACATGTAAGATTCTGCAAGAAAGTTGGGACAGAACCCTGGCACTAATAATGAAGGTACATTCTGATTTCTTATCAAATTTTGGATTCTCTCTGTAAATAACTTGTATATGCACCTTTGGCATTATCATCAAAAAGGGGGAGATATGTATAGAAGGAGAGATATGTATACTGTATAGATTTGTATAAGAAACAGTTAGCACATTGAAAGGGGGAGACAATGTATAAAGCCCAATAACAAAGACAAATTTTGAAAAATCAAAATAAAATTCAGCATGATTCGTGTATATAAATTTTGGCCAATAAGTGTTTTTGTCACTAATGCCAAAGGGGGAGATTGTTGGCATTAAGCAGAATTGCCACTAGTGACAACACTTATTTGCATTCTGGATGCAAACCGAGCAGACAGTGCAAACCGAGCAGACAATGCAAATCGAGCAGACAGTGCAAACCGAGCAGACAGTGCAAACCGAGAAGATAGTGCAAACTGAGCAAACAGTGCAAACCGAGCAAATAGTGCAAACCGAGCAGACAGTGCAAACCGAGCAGACAGTGGAAACCGAGCAAACCGAACAGGATAGTGTAAACCGAGTAACATCATGTCTACCGAGTCACCAATACTTACCGAGTTCAAAACCTACCGAGTGATCAGTATGAACCGTGCCTTCACTTCTACTGAGTGCATGATGATGCCGAGTAATGCAGTGGATGCCGAGTATCAGAAAGTCACCGAGTCAGTTTGAAGGAACCGTGTAACCATACTTGGGCCGACTTAGCAGCACTTATGTTTATTTTTCTAGCCGACTGTGTAATTGTAATTGTAGTTAATTGTTTAAGACTTGTATATAAACAATGTTGTAAAAATAAAAGTTGTAATGAAATATATGAATGAAAAACATATATGAAAAAGAAAGAAAGGCAGAAATAAGCGAATTACAGAAGGCTTCAGAAGTATAAGGTATAGCAAAGACAAATTCATCACAGAAGGTGATCAGTACATCAGCGAATCTCAAATCAGCAATCCAGTTGCAAAGTAGAGATCTACTGTTTCATTCTAACAGGTGAATCAGTACTAAATCCTTTAACCAGGTAGACCTAACAGTCTTTGTAAAATCTCTTTACCGAGTGCATACTTCATTGTATGTTTGTAAATCCTTTAACCGGCCAACTTTATTCTGCAGTATTAAAGCTTTGTGGGTTTCATCCCCACCCCAGTTTTACTTTCTTTTGGAAGGTTTCTGGGTAACCAAATCTATGTGTCATTATTGTGAATGTTTGTAAGTTTCATGCTTTCTGTATGCAAAGGTTAAAAAGTAAATTTCATGTTAAAATTGTAAGAAAATTTGGAGTTACTGATTCACCCCTCCCCTCTCAGTAACTCGGTTAATTCTTGAATATTTCCAACAAAAAACATGAAGCCCCGTGGGTGCATTGTGACCATTTGCCTTCATTTTTGAATCTCTGTGAACGTTTCTAGCAACTGGAAAGGACCGAAATTGATGACAGAAAGGGCCAGAGTTGGTAAAACTAATTTTCTTCACCACTCCAAATGGTCTAGGGTGCTTGACGATTGATTGTAGAAGGATTTGTACTGTGAGGAGTGATTACAATCTTGGCTCGGGAAGTGTTTGCAGCTGGTTGATTAGACTATTTGAGCTTGCATGCTATGGCTTGACTCCTATCATGTCTGTGTTAATTCCTCGCGGGGGTTAGGTGATTTTGAATTTTTGAGTTGGAAATGTTTGTTGTGCTTGCATTGTAACCCTAGTATAAAGGGATTTCTGTGATCATTTTTGAGGGCATTGGGAGTTAGATTTTCAAGTTTTTTTGGTTGTCAGTCTTCTACCAGTCTGAATTGTAATGATCTGTTTAGGTGTATTTTCACAACAGAAAGAAAATCACAGGTCTAAGCTATAGTTTGCAAGTAGGTTTCCTTTGGATGGATTGTATACATGTGAGGATTCTTCATACTTAATGCAGGCACTTGATCCTTATCTCTCCCTTGTGTCAACGTAGATGGATTTTGAACTTTCTAGTTCATTGCATAACAATTTGTGTATATGTCTTCATTCTTGAGTTCTAATCTAGGATTAGATTAAATAATGCTCCAAATAGGACATAAATTCATATCTTGTCTATGTAGGGATATTCTGTAAGTAGTAGAGGAGATTGTAAATGTGTTTATGGGTTTGAATCTCAGATATATTCTGGTGTGTGTGTGTAGTCTAGCTAAGAAACCTTGCCCAATGGATGAGGCACTGGCCTAGGTAAGTACTTCTTTGTCGACATATCCTGATTGGTTATTATGACTCAAACATATAAAATTAAGAACCATTCCTTAAGTTTGCAGTATTTGGTTGTATGTGGTTCTACCCCATAGCAATGGAGAGTCAATGAGTGTTTGGTTAACATTCAGTACTTTCTTGCTATCCATTTATCTATTATTCAAACCCAGTCTTTGGTGTGTGAAGTATAGTTTATACTTGGTTAGGTGCACCCACCTTAGTTTTGCAGAGCCAGAAGCAAAAGAGGGCAGTCTTATCCCTAGAGTTGGTCCAGTTATCCTAAGAGCTCAGTACATTTTGGAGCTAACCATCCCTAAAATCTATTTGAGGGTATACTGGCAGCCTATTAGAGCATAAGCATCATATTGGACACGAACAAGCTCAAAGCATCTTAGATAAAAAAAAACATTGATATAACATTTATATTCCCTATTCATACTTAAAATGGAGTCTCCTTCACACCTATTAAAATGCTAACAAAAAATCACTTCGACTTTATCTTTTGGTAGATCAAATGAATCCATTTTAAAAAATTATCTATGTAGTAAGGTACTACTAAGAAACTATTTCCAAAGATTATAATGTTAATATATATTAAGTTTATTATGACTTTGTATTTTTAGTTTTACTAAACATAGATATTTTGCCATATCTTTACCTCTATGTTTGACACTTATGAAAAAATAGTAAATGAGAGAAAAAAAATTCTAAAAAATATCTATGCCCTAGGTATTGAAGTTCTCTTTCTATCCAAATAAAGAAAAATGAATTTGGAAAAATACACAACTTATAAGCTATGTAGTCAAGGTATGTCAAAATTATGGTTTAGTCAACTTCAAATGTTAATAAAATATGAAATAATCATGATAATTTCATCAAACCAATTGCATGCCCTCCATATGGATGTTAAAAAACTAAATTCAAAAAAATCACATTGTTATCTATTTTAGAAAAAAAGTTATGCTCTATGGAAACACTGTAACTCTTTGAAAATGAGGTTTTCAGCAACATACCAGTTTTTGTGGGAGAAAGAAAAAACTAATCAATTCAATTCAAAAATTTAAAATATATATATATTTAGAATTTGGACACAAATTCCTAAAAGACTCTAATTTAATTCATCTTCCAATTCCAAATGGTTTAACGAGAATATGCATTCGAATCTGAAATTTTTTTTCAAAATGTAGAGTTCAGTGTCCATTCAGGCAAAAAAGTGTAACCCACTATTGTGGGTTCACCCAAAGATTGCCGAAAAGGGTATCCGAATTCACTCTTAGATCTAAGATTTCACACCTGTACCTGCAAGAAAAATGGTTTTGTTTGTTTGTTTGGGGGGGGGGGGTTGACTTGGTCAAACTCTGGTTTGGAATGAACCTTAATATTGAAATTGAAATAGGACAATGCTAGCAAGTAGTAGACATGAATCTAACAATGAAGCTATGCAATTCAATAGATATGCTAATGTATTTGGAATGTAATCAAATATATTGATGTGAAAGCTTGAACATAACATCATCAAACCTCCATGATTGTATGCTTGAAATCCACCTTGAGGAAACAATGATATGGATCTTGAAGATGAACAAAGGATCTTGAAGGAAGATCACACCACCATAGTGGCTAGATCTAGGGTTTGAATGATAGAGCTTGAATGCTTGAGCCAAATCCCTTCAATAGCTTGAATGGTTGAATCCTTGATCTTCAATGGAGAACTGGGATGGAGAAGAAGACTTGAATTCTTGAATGGAATGCTTGCTTGATCACCTTGAGAGCTTGAGAACTTGAATTTTCTTGAGTGTGGATGGGATGAGAAAACTTGATGTGAAAATGAGAGAGGAAGGCCTCCTTTTATAGTGATTTAGGTCACACTCCTCTAGATGGGCCACCTTGGAGATTAAAATCCCAATTAGGTCCTCACCATTAGAAAATATACCTTGATTAAATACAATTAAAGGATTTACCATTTCAGAGCTCGAAACAGCCGACCCGGAGGCAGAGAAATAATTATCTCGACAGCCAAACTGCTGACAAATAAAAATTTGAAATCCTAGTAGGAAGAGGTCAAGGTCAAGGTCGACCCTAACCTGGTTAGGGTCAAGGTCAACCCTGACCTAGTTAGGGTCGAGGTCGACTTTGACCTCAGACCCTAACTTTATCAGGTTCTGCAGTAGAGGTCCCAGAGATGTCAGAAACTTGGAGATTGATATCTAAATAGGACTAGATTTCTAGAATAGATAGAAAATCCTTTGTTTGATGTGATGAAGGACTAGGAGGTCTCATTTTTGAATCCTACCTAGAAAATAGAGCCATGAAAGAGGGAAAATTAGGAAAGTCCTTAAAAGCTTAACCCTAATTTCTCCTAGAATGAAGAAATCAAGTGCGGAGAAGAAGTGAAAAGTGGGGAGAAAGCCAAATACATGAAAAGATCCAATCAAGGCACCAAAAATGACCCTAAACCACTTACTCAAAGGGCTAAACACTCTTAACATGGAAGTGCTTCCATTTTAAGATGATACACTATCAAAGGTGCTGGTGGAACACTAACTAGTGAAGAAGTGGTGAGTAAAATTATGAGAACTCTTTTACCTAAATATGCTATTCAAGTATCTACTATTATGGAAATGAGATCCATACCTAATAACATTGTTACACTTGATGCTTTGATTAGTAAGCTGATTGCATTTGAGCTTAGTAATTATGATAATAGTATACCAAATGTTTAAATAGCTTTTAAATCATCTTTAAGCATTGGTAGTTCAATAAGAGAAAGAGATAATCATAATATTTCATGTGGAAGTGACTATGATAGTATCCTAATCAAAGAAAAATAACAAGAAGAACTAGAAGCACTACTGGGAAAGAGGCTACCAAGAGGAAAAGGAAGTATAGAGGTAAATTGTCTCTAAAATGTTTTAGTTGCAACAAGATTGGTCATATTGCATCTAGGTGTCCTGATAATGACATGAATGATAAAAGTGACAAGAAGGAGAACCGATACTGAAGGTTTAGATATTTTAAGGAAAAAGGAAATAAATCATGCTACCTAGCAGAGGAAGGAAAAATCGATGATGAATCTGATGACATAGAAGAAAGTGTAGAGGTTGCCTATGTTTCTATGAAGGATGATTTAGAATAAGAAAGGTATGAAGATGAAAAATACCTTATTTCTAATGTTAGCAAAATTGACCCATGGATAATTGATAGTGGCTACTCACATCATATGACTAGTGACATTAATAAGTTTGAAAATTTAGAAGAATATGATGGAGGATTTGTTAGATTTAGAAATGATTCTCCATGTTCTGTTAAAGGAAGAGGGCCCATTTTTATGAATGAAAAGATGAAATGTGATAATGCATATTGGGTTCAAGGATTGAAATATAACTTTTTTATTATTGCACAATTGAACAACACTCATCGTCGACTAAAATTTTAGAATAGAAAAGTAAAGATCTAGGGTGCTGATGGAGATTTGATTGGAACTGGTGAAGAATATAAAGGTAACCTATTCTACCTTGATACTACTACAAAATGTTACTTTTTTGTTAAAGTTGAGGATGTATGGTTGTGGCACAAAAGACTCTGTCATGTAAATTTTAATAACATGATTAAGGTGAGCAAAAACAATAGAGTTAGAGGTTTACCAAAATTAAGAAAGCCTGATAAAGTGATATGTAAGGAATGATAAAGTGATATGTAAGGAATGCCAGATTGGTAAGATGACCAAATCTATTTTCTCGAGAAATTTTTACTCATCTAATGGTATTTTGGAATTAGTTCATACTGATGTATGTGGTCCCATGAGAATAAAAATATATTATGGCAATCGATATATTTTTTTTATGACTACTCAAGGATGATGGAAATAATGTTTTTAAAAGAAAATTCTAATGCATTCCAAATGTTTAAATTATACAAGGAAATAGTTGAGAAGGAAATAGGTAAGAATCTAAAATGTTTATGATCAGATAGAGAAGGTGAATTTATCTCTAGTGAATTTACTTTCTTCTACAATGAGAATGGAATTAAAAGACAAGTATATGCACTAAGAACTCTACAAAAAAATGGTATAGATGAAAGAAGAAACAAATCAATAGTTGACTATGCAAGAACATTGTTGATTGAAAAAGAGGTTGCATAAATTTTTTGGAGAGAATCCATTAGTACTATTGTCTACACTCTTAACCGAGTACAATTGAAGAAATGTACAAATAAAACCCCTTATGAACTCTTGTATGGGCATACACCAAATGTTAGCTACTTTAAAAAAATTGAAAGTACATGTTACATTTTGAAAGATGCTAGGAATGGAAACTTTGATTCTAAAGGAGATGAAGGTATATTCCTAGGATACTCCATAAAGAGTGTGTCTTATAAATGTCTGAATAAGGCTACTAACAAAATTGTGGAAAGTACAAATGGGAGGATTGATGAATTTTCATCTAAAGAAATGAAGAAGATAGAAAAAGAGAACCAAAAGATTATCAAAGAGTTGTATATGTATAGGAAGGAATTGATGGTACAATACTCAAGCTGCAATAAGAAACCAAGGATCTAGTTGAACCTCCATCGAGACATGATAATATTGAAGAATAGGCTACTGAGACTATTTTAGAAAAATATGTGAGAAGACATCTCTCAAGGAGAAAACATATTGGAGACAAGAATGCACGAGTCATGAAAAAAATTAATTTGAAGGATAATACATTATTGATTTCTGAATTTGAGCTAGGACTAGTTAAGGATGCACTTTAAAATGAAGATTGGGTTAATGTAATGAAAGAAGAGATCGATCGGATTAAAAAGAACAATACTTGGTAACTAGTATCGAGACCCAAAGAAAATAATGTTATTGGTAAAAAATGGATTTTCAAGAATAAATTAAATGAAAATGGAGATTTGATAAGGAATAAAGAAAGATTGGTCTCTAAAGGGTATTCACAAGAAGGTATTGACTATGGTGAAATATTTTCCCATGTTTCTAGATTAGGAGTGAGAATATTACTTGCATATACTACCTATAAAGGATTCAAACTTTATCAAATGGATGTTAAGTCTAAATTTTTGAATGGAATTATTGAAGAAGTTTACATTGAACAACCTAAAGGATTTTTTGAGAATTCTAACTAGGACATGGTATGTAAACTATACAAGGAAATATATAGTTTGAAGCAAGAACTCCAAGCATAGTATGAAAGATTAAACTCATATTTAATTAAGATTGGATTTCAAAGGAAAAGTGACAACAATAATTTGTACATCAGAAATGTGATAGTAATGATAAGATTTTGATTTCTAAAATATTTTTTGATGTTATCATATTTCGAGGAAATGAGTCAATGAGTAAATCATTTCTTAAAGAGATGAGAAAGGAATTTTAGATTTCCATGATAGGAGAGATAAAATTCTTTATTGGACTACAAATTCAACAAGTTAAAGATTGGATCTACATCACATAGTCAAAGTATATCAGGGAGATCCTAAAGATATTATGTATGGAAGAGTCAAAACCAGTTGGTACACCAATGACTATTGGTTGCAAATTGTCAAAGGAAGATGAAATAAAGGAAGTAAATAAAACACTCTATCGATCAATGATTGGTAATATTCAATGTGCTGTGCATAGTAGGCCTGATATTGCTCATGTTGATGGTATTGTTGTAAAAATTTATGTAAATCCAAAGGAAAGACACATGTCTACAGTCAAAATAATATTTAGATATCTGAAAGGGTCCGAAGATTTCAGTCTACCATACAAGAATTGAGGAGATTTTGATCTAAAGGTGTACATTGATGTTAATTGGGCTGGAAACATTGATGGTAGGAAATGTACAAGTGGCAGAGGTTTCCTTTTAGGAGAAAGATTAGTTACATGGCTAAGCTAGAAATAAAGTTGTATTTCACAGTCTACTCTCTAGGATAAGTATGTTGTTGCAGCCATGAATTGTTCAAACATCATGTGGATGAAATAACTACTTGAAGGTATGCGAGAGGAGATTACTAATCCAATTTCTATTTATTGTGATAATACTAGTACTATCAATATATCAAAGAATTCAGTGACGCATTCCAAGACAAGGCACATTTCTATCAGGTATCATTACTTGAAAGAACAAGTTCAAGACAAGCATGTGATACTGGAGTATGTGAATTCAAAGGTGCAGATAGTAGATATATTTACTGACACATTTCTATCAAGTATCATTACTTGAGAGAACAAGTTCTATACAAGCATGTGATATTGGAGTATGTGAATTCAAAGGAGAAGATAGCAGATATATTTACCAAACCACTAGCAAAGGATACTTTTGAGCATCTTAGACGTAAATGGTTCTTCCCCTATCCAATATTGACTAAGGAAAGATACATGCTACTTAAATTCAAGTTTTCATTAGACTATTTAATTTGTGAGTTAATGCTAGTGTTCACTCTTTGGGTGATGCTTGAAGCTATGAAGATATTAATGTATGCAATGAGAAATCAGTACATTTGAGGTATGATTTATTACCTGAACAAAGTTTTTAGGAGTATGTGTCTTTTTCATTATTGTCAAAGAGGGAGAAGATTGCTAAGAGGGAGAATATACTATTGACGGGGAAGATTTCTATTGATGATTCCAGTGAAAGAGGGAGAATATGTAATTTATTATAGAAGGAAACCAAGAAAATAAGAGAGAAATGAAGATAAAGCTCAGAGGAAGTAAAGGACAAAATTATGAACAATAAGTATTGCTATCATGAATTGGTAGTGAGTATTGCCATTAGTAGCAAATAGAGAGATAGTTACTATAAATGATTATGATAATGATGAAGACCAACTAAGATCGGAGGTATACAAGATATTAAAAAGATTACATCAGTTATTATCTTGTCATTGATGTCAGGAAGTTGATCTCTAATTTATATTGAATTGTCATAATATCCAGAGTATGATATAAGTTTGAATGGGTTAGAGAGGAAGATGAAGTCAAATGTTGTGAAGTTGAAGAACTTAAATGTGCAGCTAATATAGATCAGACAATGTTAAGGTTATGTTGACCTAATAATTTTCTACCAAACATTTGATTATATCAAGTCGGTAAAGAAGATTAGTAAAGTCGCTAAGGAAAATTGTTTTAGATACCAAGAAAGAAAAAGTCATTCGATAAAAGGAAAGTAAGTATTGGTAAAGAGAAAGGAAGTCAAGACATTGAGTAGAAGTTTTCAGTTACTAAGAAAAGTTAACCAAAATTTACTTGAAGTTAGCCATCGAACAAGGAACAAAAATTAAATACAAGGATTAGACCACCATTTAATGATGATCAATGATGAGCTGGAAGATTATAATGATGAGAAAAAGTTATTTAAAGAGATCTACGGCCAATAAAATTCAAGGTGATGATCTATAGTATAGATCTAAGTGGGAAAGAATAGAAGGTACAAGTTCCAAGAAAGTTCAAGTTTCAAGGTGATGATAAAAAATTTTACTAAGATCTAAATTCATTGAATAATTTTGTGAGGATGATCAAACGTATAAGATTATTCAAAAGAAAACATAAAATAGGAGATTAAGAGGAAAAAAAATATCTATATAAAAGATGAATTTATATGGAGAAAGTGTTGGCAACTTGAAGGGTTGTTGAGTCATCGAATGATGTAGTGAAGAAGGAAAAGGTTGAATTCTGAGTCAAAAATATGAGTTTGATAAAGTATCAAATCCAGTGGAAATTGAAGGATTGAAGTGAACACAAAGAGAACACAAAGGATATGATTATGCAAACGGTAGCTACAGTTTATAGGTCAATTTAAATTCATTGTTGCTTATTACTATTTATAACAAAAAAACCTCTTAACCGAGTGGACCTAACAGTCTTATCATAAATCCTTGAAAGAGGTAATCCTTGATTGATAAATTTAATTTATTGTTATTGATTAATATTGAAGTGTGTATGACCAAGTTGACACCGAGTTGAATAAGTGAAATTTTTTAAGGTACAGATAATCAAGGATTACTGATTCAACCCCAATCTCTATAATCCAACACAACTGATCTATGTTTTATCAGCCAAGTTGAAGAAAATTGGATTTGGCACAAAAGGATGGGACATATAAATTTTCATAACTTGATTTGAATCAGAAAGAATCAAAATGTAAGAGGATTACCTCTTCTCAGAAAACCCTCTAATTCAATTTATAATGAGTGTATGAATCATAAAAACACCAAAGCAGCTTTCAAGATAAAAGAACATTCATCTACTTAGAGACCTCTGGATTCAGTTCACATAGATTTATGTGGCTAAAAAAGAACAAATAAAACCAACAGCAAAACATAGATTATGTTATTTTTTTATGATTGTACAAGAATGGTTTGGATTACATTTTTTAAATACAAATTTGAAGCTTTTGGAAGATTCAAAGTTTTAAGAAAAATAGTTGAATGCAAATATGATCTAAAATTGAAATGTCTAAGCTGGAAAGATAAGGTAGGTGAATATACCTCTCAATACTTTATTAAATATTGTAATTCAAGACATGGGATAAAAAGATAGTATTTTGTTTCTCGTACACCTCAACAAAATGGGCTGGTTGAGAGAAAGAACATGACTATTAAGGAAATGGAAAGAAAAATGCTTAATGAGGCAAATCTACTAGATAAATACTGTAAGGAAGTTGTTCATACAATATTTTATATTACAAATCAAGTTCAAATCAGAGTTTAAACTTTTTTTACACCTTATGAACTATGGTATGGTAAAATTGCTTTAATTAAACATTTCAATAAAATTAGTTGTAAATGTTTTATAAACATAGATGATGATAATATAGATAATTTTTAGTCTAAATTTGATGAAGGGATCTTTTTAGGATAGTCCTCACATAGTAAGGAAAATAAATATTTCAATCATATCCTGACTCAGACTATCAAATTAGTAAATTTTGTCTCTGATGAAATTATGATTCCAGATAATAATCATGTGCAAGTTGTTGAAGAGGAATTCATTTTATGATTTCAAAAAATTCCTAAATCTAATGTTCGTGAATTTGCTGCTACTAAATCAGTAACAACATATTTTTGTGAATAAGAGAATCCTTCAAGTTCTAAGGTGGCTACCACTTTAAAGACAACCTCTCAGGTTATTTCCAAGAGACATCATGAAACCCTGGTTATAGCAGACAAAGATACAGGTATCCTAACAAGAAGAAAAGATAAACATGAAGAATAGGGACAAATGGCTGGACATTACTGTCTTGCAGCTAAATTTGAACCCAAGTCTATTTCTGAAGCTTTAAATCATGAATGGTGGTTAAATTATATGAAAGAAGAAATTAATAAAATTGAAAAGAATAAAACATGGTGATTGCCTTCTTTCTTGGCACAAAAAGAATAAATAACATGTTACCCTCTACACAATAGAATATGAATACATTGTAGCTACAACCTATTGTACATAGTCAATCTGGATGGCCTATCAACTTTCTAATATGGGTTTTCATGTTCCAAAGCCTATTCTATTTATTGTGATAATATTAGTGCAATCAATCTTTAAAATAATTATTTCATGCATTCCTACACTAAGCATATTGAAATAAAGTTTTATTTATTACGTGATAAGGTTCTAGAAAATGAATTTCATGTTACCTATGTTCCTACACAAGCTCAAGTGGTAGACATTTTAACTAAAGCATTACCTCATGAAACATTTGAATCTGTGCACAATTGGGATTTATCTCTCAATCATTACTTGATTGATATTAACACTAAGTATGGGGGAGCTTTCTCCCAAAATATCCTATCTAGGTCACTGCTCCTAGATGGAGACTTACATGGTAGCAGTGGTTCATTCTTTGGATTCTTTGAATCTTTTTAGTGGTGAATTTGGTTAGTGTTGGTTATAGAAATGTTTTTTTGAAAATATTGCTCTACTTTGCATATGATACATGCACTTGGTCATCTCATTTTTATTCTATGATGGTATATGTAGACGCATTTGATCATCTAATTATGTTTTGATAAAACTGAGCTACATTTCTCAGGTCTGACACTTTTTTGCCTGTGATACAGGTCTGCTAGAAGATGATCTTTTGGTATGCTTCTATGACTAACATTTTTTATATATAATTCTTCATTGGTATATTGCTTTCATTTGTCCTTGAGGAAAACAGGGGGAGATGGAAATTTTTTGTTATTGTTCTGATTAAGTAAAAATAGATTTTACAAGGAGCCAAAACCTAAACAAAGTATTAAAGTATAATGGTAAAGGTTACAAAGCCTCTTTGATAGCACCAAATAATAGATTCCTGAAGAATACAAAAAGTAACAGGTAAATCAGGAAAAAGACAAAAAAACCCCATCAGGGATAGCAAAAAAATAGGACAATAATGGAAGCGCCAACTACATGCACTTTATGAGGTCTTCAGCCTGGCTCATCATGAGTTGCATCTTTCCAGGAGAGTTCTAGAGGTGCTCCAGGTCTTTTCCTTCCTTGTCATCTTAGGTACCAGCTTTTTGGGTGTTAGCCCAAGTATGCTTTCCTTGCCCCGCATTTTCTTTCACCTCCTTAGCCTCTTTAGCATCTTTCTTCTGCACCATCTTATCAACCAAAATTTTTTGTTATTGTTAATAGAATATAGAATTTGATTATGTACTCATACTCATTTTTGACACAATATGACATATTCTACATGATTTGAAAAGTTACAGGTTTGGCACAATATGACAGATTCTACATGATTTGACCCACATGACTTGATATTGTAATATGGAAGTTTTTTTAAATTATATAATGATGGTAGGTTATAGGATTATTGAGTTTTCATGTTAGAGTATTTCATTCAAAAGAGATGACTAATTCATTGATGATTATTCATTGGTTATACAGGCCATACAATTATAAATTTTGGCATGAGGTTTAGAAGATTTATTGATTTCATATATTTAGTAATGGACATTATGGAATTTGTATTGTTTTCATTATGTTTGGTATCAAGTATCATGGACTGGCATCATGTTACAGATTCAGTCTTGGTTGGTATTCTTTTTTTCAGTGGATGAAATGGTTTATATAGGTTTCCCTTTCCTCAATGATGATATATGTTTTTTACCATCAAGGAAAAAGGGGGAGTTTGTTTTTTTTTTGTCCATGATAAATTTGTTAAATTTTATTATGTTGCATTCCACGACGACTAATAATGTAACTATTCACTTGGTTTGGCATGGTATGGTTGGGATTATACCGACAACATTATAATGTGTTAGCACATGTTTAAAGACACAATTGAGACTTGTAATGCATAGGTCATTATGTATCCATAGTAAAGGATCTTGGCACACACAAATTCACATGGGTATCCATATTATGGAAGAATTTGAAATTCTTAAAATGTATTTTGGTGCTTTTTCGTAAGGAAGAAAATAATAGAAAAGCGTAATTCATCTTGTGTAAAACCCTAAACGAAGAACAATGATGCCATGATTGTTTTGAGGTGCAAGCTTGAGAATATTTTCAATCAAATTCTTTTGGGGTTTTTAATATATTAAAGCTAGCTTTTCAATAGTTTGATTGGTGGGAATTTTTCTATAAGTCGAAGATATTTTTGTAGGGTTAGAATGTTAATTGGTAAATTAGGTACTATTGTTCCTCTTCTTCACTGTTATGAATGCAAATCATAGAGTATTGTTTGGAAATGTTCTTCAGCTACTTTCATTTAGAAAGACTTAAGAAATAATAAGTCAAGTATGCCTTTTAATTCCATGGCAGGATTCAGAAGGATTGCTTGGTTCTTTAGGTATCTGCAAGATCATGGTATGCCAAAAAGTGGCGATGTAAAAAAGAAGTCCTAATTGATAGACTCTTGGAAAAATAACTATAAATTTCAAACAATATAACATTTTTGAAATCTGAAATATACATCACATTCTATGTTTGACCTAATATAATAATAATAATTAACTATTTCAATTTGATGAAGTTTAGACTAAGATAAGGTGGTTAAACATGAGATTTTTTATATTCAGGAAAATTTGTAGCAGAAAAATCATAATTAATTATTTGCTTAGAAAAAATACAAAAAAAATATACATCACATCTAGACATGAGTCCACTACTTTTATCTAGAATCTTATTAAAAAATATTATCATTTGATTTTGTTTAATGTGGTCACACATTCACCTACTTGTTATCTTTCTATTCCTGATTGATAGACTTATTGAAAAATAGCTATAACTTTCAAAATGTATAACATTTTTTAAATCTAAAACATGTGTCACATTCTATGATTTTCCTACTACCATTAAAATAAAAAAAGTTTTCAATTTGATAAAGTTTAGACTAAGTTAACTTGGTCAAACACAAGAGTTTTTGTATTATAGAAAAGTTATATAAGAAAAATCATAATTAATTATTTACTTGGAAAAAAATTACAAAAAAACATGTCACATTTGGACATGATTCTATTACTTATATCTAGAATCTTGTGAAAAAAAATATCATTTAATAGTGTTTAAGGTGGCCAGACATACACCTACTTCTTATTTTTTCTTGAAATTTTCTTACTACAACATTGAAATTAAAAATTTTCAACATATAGAATAATTGGTTTTCAAAAAAGGCCTAGTATCTTAGAAACTAAATTCAATTTTCTACAAATTCTCTTGTTACATATTTTTGATATAATATTTATAACTTGATCAAATTTTTATGTCAACTTTCCTAAACTTGATTTTCTGAATTTTCATTGCCACTTAAGGGCCTACTTTGGCATACCATGATCCTGCACATACCCATTTTATTTTTAGTTAAGAAAGAAAATTGAATGTGTGGGTTTGTAAATATGGAAGTAGACTCAAGTTTTAAACCCTCATTAGAAGTTGGTACTTTACAATTAGCTCCAAAACTAATTTTTTTAGAAGAACAAAACAAATATTATGTTTCTTCTAGTTTCAAACTTGGATTAATGATGTATTTTCCAAAACCCTTAATAGGGTTTGGTGCTTTTTAAGTTATACAAAAAAGCTGAAATTTATTTTCAAACTACAATACCTAAGATTTGATTTTAAAATGTAAAAAATTGAGTTAAGACAAAAACCCTAGAGTTTATTTTTTTGTTGTAACTGAGGTTAATTATGGAGACATATGCAGGATGTTATTAGTTGAGTTTAGATGCAAAAATAGTTGCAATGAAAAATGAGATATACAATTGTTAAAACAAATTATGTAATGATTAAATTTCTTCCTTATTTATAGAAAGGTAGGAATGCATGCAATGAATGCATTCTATGTGTGTGTTTCTATGTTTTTATATACAAGGTTTTGTCTATATTAGATTCATTGAAAATCTTAAAATTACTATTGATTTGATGACAATAAAGTTGTAAATGTTCTTGTAATACCAATGGTAATTTAAATATTACATTAGTTATTTTATTTGGAGAGGGGTTGGTGCTCCTTGTAGTAGGCTTTTCTAAATGAATTGTAAGAGTTGGTACTCATTGAATCTAGAAAGATACAAGCTATTGGAGTGGTTTTTCTCCCTATGACAAAATCAATTTGGTTTTGAGAGTTTCCCACTCGGCAAAAATTATTATGTTATGTTGATCTCATGTTTTGTTTGATTTTAGCTATTCATGAATGTTCTGACTTGGAATATCTTTTCATATTTTTTGAATACTTTTCTATAGGTTCTTTTCATATTATTTATCTATATAATCTTGTCATGATAAGTTGTTAAATTAAAAAGGTGTTTCACTCATGCAGATTTTTTTTCAAAGCATTGTCATACATTATCATATCATTTTGTGATTTAAATAAGTCAAGGTTCTTATTGATTGGGTTACACTTTGATTGACCCGCCCCTCTTAGAGTGTATTCACTTCCAATAATTGACTCATAAAGTGTGGCGTCATTCATAAAATAGAAGGGGAAGGGGAAATATTCTCCAGAATATTCTTTTTAATAAGTGGAGATCTATCTTTTATTTCTCACATATACATAAGGATCAAGATATTATAAATATTGGGCTACAAAGTGGGGTTAGAAAATAGATAGTTAATGAGGCAGAGGTAGACAAACATCGAGTATGATAATGCCAAGGGTTGATGATTATTATTTCAAGGAGGGACTAGTTATGGATGTTGATGAAGGAAAGGGAGTTAAGGCTTCAAATTAGATTCAAAAGAGGAAAAAAGCTTCAAATCATATTCATTGAAGCATATTATTTTTTATGAGATTGTTGAACCCCACATCAATCATCTTAGTCACAAAGCATTAATCTATAATTTTTGAAACATTTCTATTTCATTTAGTGAGCTTTCAATGTTGATAAAAGAAAAGTGGTTGGATGTGTAAAAGTTAGCCTTCCCAGATATAGAAAATGTTGTTCTTAGGAATTTGAGACTTTACATGCAAATTTTCATCCCAAATATTTACATTGAGAAGTTGAATATTAAGTTCATTCCATTTTGTGTTCAATCCAAAATTTACCTCTCGAATATAGAAATGTAAATGATCTAGAATTTATTGGTAAAAAAATGAGAATCTTGTTAAAAACTGATCCTCTCTTCTTGGGAAATCTTAAATTACCACCTAGGGTCTACATTCTTTTTAATACAAGAAAAACCTCTCCTTCCTCCTACAAAATTATAGCCAATTATGGTGAATGGGTTCACTATGTGTTCTTTATGAGTCCCACTTTTGGGCAAAAAGTGGAAGTGTTTTCCTTATTTTTCAAATTTCTTTTTAATTGATGTCAAAATTTAAGGCACTTAAAGATTGAATCTTAGAAAATTTTAGTAATAGAAAATTTAGTGCTCAGAGTCTAGTTTTCAAATTCGTGATTTATTTCAATACCCACATGGTAGAAATTTTTTTTTAGTAGGATTGTTTATAAACTACTTTTTCAAAATGCATGTTTCGAGAGAATACCACACCCGTGTACGACCACCATATTTTAACCTAAATAAATGATTTTCTATAAATCCTTCTAGAGAAAGATATTTAAGACACCAAATATTGATGGGAATATTTTTCTTATTTTTATTGAATATATATATATATATAGATATATATATATATATATATATATATATATCTATATATATATATATATATATATATATATATATATATATATATATATATATATATATATATATATATATATATAGATATATATAGATATATAGATATATATATATATATATATAGATATATATATATATATATATATATATATATATATATATATATATATATATATATATATATATATATATATATATATATATATATAGATATATATATATATAGATATATAGATATATATATATATATATATATATATATATATATATATATATCTATATATATATATATATATATATATATATATATATCTATATATATATATATATATATATATCTATATATATATATATATATATATATATATATGGGTAAAAGTATAATAGTGTGTCTTACTTTAGGACATCCTTGCAAGGTCCGGCCAGAACTACGTGGCACCCGCCAGGCACCAAGTGGCGTCTATGTGGTGGCGAGGGTCCGGTCGGACCCCCAAAAGTATATATAAAGAGAAAAATGGGCCCGTGCGGGTCATTTTTGACCAGCAGTTAGCGGCTAAAATAGTGAAAGGGAGCTACACCAGGGGTCCAACCGGAAGCGGTAAGTGAATTTTTTATTTTTTTATTTTTATTTTTTTTTTAATTTGTTTTTAAAGCTTAATATTAAATAATCATATTTTAATTTAAAAAAATTATTTAATAGTTGTGGTTTATTTATTCAATAAAAGATAGTTTTAGTTTAAAAAAAAGATTTTTGTTTATTTAGTTTTTTTTTTAAATTGTAGAAATAAAATAATATAATATGATTAATAATATTTAAATTGATTAATACAACCAGATGCCTAATAGGATGTATACTTAACCTATATGTTTAAATTTGTAGTTCATGTATGCATGTTTAAATTTGTAATATGTATGTTTTATAATTTTTTAGTTCATCTATGCACGTAACATGTATTTTTTAAATTTTTAACATGTGACTAATATGACCAATTAAGACAGACATAACACAATTAATATGACCACTTAAGACTTAATATGATTAATACTAGACATAAACAACATAAATAAAAATTTTAGAAATCAATTAAGACCTATTAATACATGTAACACGTGATGATTAATATGACCCCTTAAGACTTAATAGGATTAATACCACATAAACAATATAAACAAAAATTCTAGAAACCAATTAAGACCTATAAAACTATAACACTAGAAACTAACATAAACAAAAACTCTAGTGTAAACCAATTAAGACCTAATACCTAACCAATTAAGACTTAACTAGTGACTAATTTATTTAACCAATTAAGACTTATTAATTGACCAATTAAGACTTAACATGTGATTAATAGGACTAGTAATACCTAAATTGATTATTAAAATTACCTAATAAGACCTAATACCTACTAATAAGACCTTTAATATGTAACCAATTAAGACCTATTAAACTTTAACACTAGAAACTAACATAAACAAAAACTCTAGTGTAAACCAATTAAGACCTAATACCTAACCAATTAAGACTTAACTAGTGACTAATTTATTTAACCAATTAAGACTTATTAATTGACCAATTAAGACTTAACATGTGATTAATAGGACTAGTAATACCTAAATTGATTATTAAAATTACCTAATAAGACCTAATACCTACTAATAAGACCTTTAATATGTAACCAATTAAGACCTAACTAGTGACATGTGACATGTGACAATTAATACGACCCCTTAAGACTTAATAGGATTAATACCACATAAATAATATAAACAAAAATTCTAGAAACCAATTAAGACCTATTAAACTGTAACACTAGAAACTAACATAAACAAAAATTCTAGTGTAAACCAATTAAGACCTTTAATACGTAACCAATTAAGACATAACTAGTGACTAATAAATTTAACCAATTAAGACCTATTAATTGACCAATTAAGACTTAACATGTATGCATGTTTAAATTTGTAACATCTATGCACATAACATGTATGTTTCTTAAATTTGTATGTACATGTATGTTTCTTAAATTTGTAACACATGTATGTTTCTTAAATTCAAGTATGTACATGTGCAAAGATCTATATGTATTTTCTTGGTTATCTATTACACATGGCATTGGGTAGAGGTTCATCTAATTCAGGAGAGCCTAGTGTTCAGGGGGGGCATCTCGTAGTGTTAGTGATACTAGTACTCGCTTCTCTCATAGATCAGCCGATACAGCATAGGGTAGAGAGAAGTTATTTGTAGACACTATTGAGAGATTGACACAAGCATTACTTGTTCTGGATCAGACATTAGCTTCACCCGCCAGCATTCCCAATAGGGAAAGGGTGAACACTATTAGAGATGAGTTGGTGCGTATGATTGACATAGTTTGATCATACAACCCATATGAGAGTATGAGTATTGATAGATTTTATGCCTATTTGTTTCGCAGTGTTACTGGCACTGTGAAGTACAATGAGGTAGATACAGTTGTTTCCACTCCTATGGTGAAGGAGATGTTTCCCCATTATCGAGACCTAAAGAAGGTCAGAGGGTACATGCCTACCAGATGTGAGGCTGACTTGGTAGGACCATTTATATATCCTCTTTGGTTGGCTACTCACCATATGTGGCCCCAGAAGGATGAGTTGCCATTATATTTTTGTAAACAATTGTTTGCCGAATTTCACTTGCACCTTGATGTTGATTATACAGATTTCCCTGCTTATGTTGGGC